>CM041216.1:9156371-9397455 GCA_023065735.1 Coffea humblotiana
GGGAGATTAGCACGAGTAATTTTTTTTATTAGAGCTCGTTAATGGTTTGAGTGGTTAAGAGAAGACTGAAATTGTACCCCAAAAAAATATTGAAAGAAAATGTTAAACAGTCCAAAGCACCTTGATACTAATAAATTTTAAACTAAGCTATGAAAATTGGAGTTATAATTATGTATTAATTGCTACCAATGAACAAACCATTAGATTGAAATAAATAAAAAAATCGTTTCACGTAGAGTTAATGGTTGCAAACTTGTTTAACAGCTATCAAATTCAACATTCACTTTCATTCTCATAAAAGGGTGTAAGAAAAAAGAGAAAACAATTTACCAATTTTCTTGTACCATAAAAATGGTTTGGGCACAATAAATATACGATCTCCCATTCCTAAATTTTAATACTGAAGTCAGGCTTGTGAAATGTTCTCATGTTCGCTTTATTTGATACTTGTGCCAGAAAGAAGAATTAATAATGAAAAACAACAATTATCTTGGGCGATTTCAGAAATCTAGTAGTGTAAAGAATCCGATATGAAATTCCAAGTGATAAAATTTATCACCTAAATCGCTTTGAAATAATTGATTAAGAGGTCAATAATTTTTTTTTGGTCAGTATAATATCACTTCAAAGAATTCTCAATTTCATCAAGAACGTTATAGTATTAAGTTAAGGAACATACCTCTGCATATGTTGTGTTTTCACACAAAAAGGCGTTAAGACCCGATAGAAAAGACCATTAAATTTTATAAGGGATGAAATGCAGTTATTTTCTTTGGTGCTTTTGTCACTCACTTAAAAGGGGTAAGTCTTGAACCACTTCCCATTTCTTATACCTAATTTGCATTTTAAACAAGGAAAAGAGAATTCTTACCGGCACAAAATTGACCAGCACTATTAAGGAGATACCAATTGATTTGAATTCCAAGAATATTGGAAATTATTAACCTCATTTGACTACGCATCCCACGAATCGTAAAAGGAATTTATCGCAGTCTATGCTAATAACTAGCAAGCTTAACAAATAGAGAATATAGATGCCTAAATTTATATAAGAACTAAGATTTCCTAATATTTACTTAGTAAATATACCTTGCTAAGTCAAATGGTAAGATACCCTTTTTGTTTTTCAAATGGTTTGATACATTGAAACAAATATGTGTATATATATACCAAAGGTGCAGGGATGCTTGACCCATAGGCTTTCTCCCACAGCAAACTATTAATTTCTGCAGTAGAAAATTCAGTTCTTTTGTGAGAGTTCTTAGTTTGTTCAAGATGGGTTCTTGTTTCTCTCAGGTATGTATTTTACCTTTCTAAATTGGTGGCATAATCTTTAAGTTCTTTTTTCTTTTCAAAAAAAAAAATTGACTTTTAATTGAAAGGAGAAGGAAATATGAGAAGATTTGAATAATTTTAATGAATTAATGTCAATGGCCACATAATAATGTTCAAGTTTATTTATTTATTTCTTCACGTATATTTCTGGATGTCCACAAGTCTTTGTGAAAATAAACAGTACTAGTATGTGATGTGATAAACGCTTTCAATATTTTGGTTTATGATTTAAACTCATTCGGTTTGATTTTCTTCCTTATATATTCTATCACTACTGTCATTAAAAGGGTTATTTGTAATTCTTTTTTTTTTTAAAATTCAGATGCATTGAATACTCTTGAGTGATAGCACAGACTACTAAGGCTTTGATTAGTGGCTAATGTTGAACTGTAAATAGTGTTTATATTAAAAAAATATACGAATTCATTGACTTGAAACTTTTGCCATGCCTCAAAGAACTCGGCATCGACAACTTTTTAAAGCAGAGATCAGTATTAGAAGTAATACTATAAATTGCATTATTTAGGGTGTATCTCAATGTAACGTTTGAAGTAAGCATGCAAATACTATTATTTCTTGCTATAATACAATATTAAAATATTAAAGATTAAAATTCAAAGGGTTAAAATTTTGTTATTCCTTTACCGTTCAAATGAAGAATATCTTGAATATTTTTGGGAAGTATATCTTGAATATTTTTTTTTAAATCCTTACTATACTGCTTTTTATGATATACCACGTGTGAAACAAGAAAATTGCATAAAAGCGTGTTTTGTGAATAACTATAATAGAAACACAAAATTCAGATAATCAAGAGTCCAAGAGTCCAGGCGCACGTATTTGTTTTTCGTTCTTTTAGTAAATCTCTCTTGCTCTACATTAAAGGCTACAATCTTTTTTAAACTGTGTTAGTGCAACTAGTTTTTGTTTGCATGAAAAACACTAATGCTCTTTCTTATATGACTGAAACTGAACCAAAGAGTGAGGCGGCCCCAGCATCAGCTTCAGCTCCAAATTCCGCAGCAGCAGCTTCCTCGCCACCACGAGGCCCGCCAAGGCCCCAGAATCCACATCCATTTGAAACACTTTTTAGTGATGAAAATCCTAATGCTTGCAATATTTCGTAATTCTTAATTAGCTACCACTTTTTGTGTCTTGCTTCATTCAAGTGGTTCTAGTTTAATTATATCATTTTTCAGATGATAAGTTATTATGTGTAGTTGAGTAATTTACAATAAGATTTTTATCTATGTTCAACTTTGGGAATCCAATAAGTTTCTTTATGTTTGCTTCGGAGTTAAAAATTTGTTTTAATTTTTGGGTGACTTAACATATCATATTATTCAAAGAATATATATATTTGGTCTTCTAAAGGCACACGAGCGTTAATATAGGTTAGGCTGATATAAAAAAAAAGGAAATGCTTAATTTGGACTTCTTTAGTTTTATGGCTAGGTAGTTTGTATCTGCTATCAGAATCCCCTTTTTCATTTCTATTGTGTCCCATTATTCCCATAGAATGGGTGAGCAGATAAGAATTAATCGTTAATGGGAGGTATTAAATTTTTGCATCTGTCCGAACTATATTATAAAAAATTTAACAAAAATCCAATGTTATATTATGTAATTATATATCTAACAATTGATGTGCTTTCTTTGAATTTCAGTTTTGGGTATTTCGTGTTGGGTCCTAATGAAAGAGCACATAAAAATTACCATCTATGTAACAAGGCACATAAAAAAATGGTTGGTCCATTTTTAAAATTACCACCTTTTAGCACTTTAGCCAAGAAAATTTACCACTTAGAAATAATAATAATAATAATAACACCAAGTTCACTTGTTATTGTGTGTCAAAGGCACTATGAACCTTACAGTTACAGAGTGTAATTGACACAAAAGAATTTCTACAAATTTGGAAAGAAGAATTTTGGAAGTCAATAGGAAGAGAGTCAAGGTCGTGAAGCCGGGTTCTATAACTTCATTTCCAACTACTGAAGTTCGGGGAAGTTATGCCCCACCTTTCCATGTATGTTTTATGTAACGACTAAAGAGGTTTTACATCTCCTTGTAAATGGTTTTCTTTTGCAAACGACTCTTATCACTTTAATGTTTGGTTGTGCATGTTGTAATCTCTATTGTCGTGGGTTTCCTCTTTGTTCTAAGTATAAGTTGCAATGTAGCATAAAGCCAATTTGGTGCAACATTTGCCAAATGTGATTTTTCACTCCAAGATTAGCTAGATAATGTCTTATAAGGCCTCAGGCTGATGAGTTCTTGTAAACGTGTATTTTCGCGCCTCTCATGTCTTAACTGAAATTAATTTCTCGGTTATTTAGTGCTGGCAGATGGTAAAATGATTATGTTTGCACCCAAACACTCCCCAGAGGTTTTCTTCTCATATATAATATCTTTTAGAGTTTTAATGTTGGAATATGTGCACTTTACTAATTTTGTGACCCTACATCAAGAAATAAAATATAAAAATAAAACTTTTCAGTAAGAAAATGAGAAAAAGATAAAAAATCTTGTATTTTGGAAGGTATTTCTTACCTCTCCAATTGTTGGATTGGAAAAATCATTTCTTTCATTCCGGATTTAATGTTTTTTCACAGTAAGGAGGCAACAAAGCTGATTCTATTTCGAATAATTCATATATTTTGTTTCTCATGTGATACTAATATTTATATAGTCTGTACTGACACGGCCTCTTATATTAATATAGGCAAATATGAGCTGTCTAGACATTTGCAACCCTTGTACGGGTTGCCTGTAGGTCTGACTTTGGCATGACAAAAATTAATATAATCTCTGTTTATGCTAAAAGAATGAAAGAAAAAAGGAAGTGAGCAAAATAAGTTGATATCAAATTGGGAATTCTTGTTTTGCGCTAATGCTTCGCTTTGTTGGATTAGGACCTCCTCCATCCGCTTTCCAATGGCTTCTGAAAATTTAACAACTCTGCCAAATCAAGTGAGCCACTACCTTTAGCGTCAAATGACTTACTTCTACTTTTGAGACGTGAAACCTTCTCCTTGGTTGACCCTTTTGCATCTGTGAAAAATCCAGCCCGAAGAGGCTGATGGAGATTCATAAACTCCAGCAGTGAATCATCTCCCAAATCCAAAGCCCGAGCTGTGCTGTCATTAGTCGAAACCAAACCCACTTAATGCACCTGGCCCTCCCCCTTCGAGGATTCTACGCCTTGTGCTGGGTTTTGCACTAGCATCAAAGGGTCAACACGATTCTCATCACTTCCCATTATATCACCACCGACCATATAGTTAGTAATAGGACATAGTCAACACCCCCCTTAGAACCACCATTGCCCTCTCCCTTGCACAACATTGAGGTCTGCACCACTGGATCCTTCCGAATATCCGTCTCATTTCCCTGGTGCATTTTGGGCATATAGGTCTGCTTAATTTTTCCTCTCGTAATCTTATCCTGCTTCTTGTCCGTGTCATTCACCATCGGAGAAGGTCGCAGCTCTAGATTCCTATGATAACACAATGCTTCAGTGTGGCCCAATTTTGAGCAAAACTTACAATAGTGCGGCCGCTTCTCGTATTCAACTTTCTGTCAGAACCCGTAGTTTTCGTCCCCAATCCAAATACAGGATTTCGGCTGCACCGCCACATCTAGTTCCTCCAGCACCCTCGCAATAGATGTCACTTCAGTGGCAACCTCTAAAAATGTGACTGTAGTGGGGCCAATTTACAGACACCACGTATCAGTTCGGCTATCTCGGTCCGTGAGTTCGTACAGGTCAGTTCGGGCGTGGTGGACGCCAGTTCGGCAGTGGCCGCCGCCGCTTTGCCGGATGGGCCTAGTGGGCTGCGATTCCCGAACCTTTCGGAGTTAGCAGGCGAAACCCTAGAAAGACTCTCTCTTGACTAGGACTCATACTCCTATAAGGAAACTATCACCAAGGACTCTATAAATACACAACCCTATGACGACACAAGGTACGCCATCTACAGTGCTCTATACTGTTACCCTACTTATAAGCTCTATTGACTTGATCGTCGGAGCTACTCCGGGGAACTAGCCTCTCCGTTCTTTTTTCTCTACAGGATAGCTAGTTCGACTTCCCCCCATCAGCTCGGCCATTCTCTGTTCGCTCCGCTTATGGCAGCCCAACTCGGATCATGTTTTTGGCAGTTGCATCAATTGGCGCCGTTTGTGGGAACGTTTCTTCTTTTGCGACAACATGCCGAGGACTAGATCTCAAAGGAACGTTGAGGGATCTAAGGGGAACGAACGGAGCAACCCCCAAGATTCCCGTCAGGATCCCACGCTGGGGAACGATGGAATGGAGCTCTCGTGAATCCCGCCTGAACAACTAGTGCAAGCGGTAGCCGAAAATCTGCCCACCTTTGAGGCCATTGTGAACTACTTAAAGGGGACAGATCGAGGTTGTGGAGCCCTCCCACAGGAACTTCCGAATTGAGCACCCGGATCCCGTCCAGGGGCTCCCAAGAAAGGAGCTCTCCCCCAGGAAAGAAGAGCACCAGGTACAGGATGAACTGGATCTATTATTGGATCTAGAGGCATACAGGTATATCGCCTCCCTCTTCGTGCCCGACATTGAAAACTACCTGTTGTCCGTAAAGTTCAAAATACCAAACATGAATCCCTATGATGCTACCACGGATCCGGAGGATCACTTGTTCGCGTTTATGATGCAGATACGTCTACAAACGGCCGTCGATGCTGTTAGGTGCAAAACTTTCCCAATGTTCCTGGAAAGGAAGGCACGTCAATGGTTCCAGGGATTGCCTCCTAGGTCAATTTCGGTCCTTCAGTCAACTCGCACAATTGTTCGCAGCTCAGTTCGTTTCGTCACGAGTCTTTTCCAAGAGCACTGCTCACCTGATGACAGTTCAGCAGAGACCCCAGGAATCGCTGCGCGAGTACATGGTACGTTTCAACAACGAGTCTCTCCAGGTCTGTGATCGGGATGATAAATTGTTATGGCAGCCTTCATCAATGGATTGCGAAAACAGAAATTGTACACAGAGTTCGTTGAGAGACCTCCCAAGTCAGTTCGGGAGATGCTGGACCGAACTCACGAGAAAGCTAATGCAGAAGAGGCCAATCGCTTGAAAAGTACACAGGAAAGGCTGAAGAACGACAGACGCCGAAAGGGCACCGACCAGGGGGATACGCGACCGGGTTAGGGATGGAAGAATACCTGCAACCGCCTGCACAGGAACCGACCTCTGGAAAGAGATAGGGCCTGGACCTCCCTCACAGCGGCCCAGGCTCGGGTCCTTGCCATGATGGAATAGGAAGGTCTCTCTCGACCTCCTCGACCCTAAGCTGGTGACAAGGGCAGGCGCGATTAGGGTCTGTATTGCGCTTACCATCGTGACATAAGGCACGATACTGAAAACTGTCGCCACCTCAAGAAAGACATCGAAGAGCTGATTAAACGGGGGCACTTAAGGCAATTCATACGGGACAGACGAGCTGACTAGAGGTAAGGAGGGTTCAAACGAGAACGCGCGAGCTACCCGCGTGACCGACCTCGGGGTTCTCGTGACCTAACTCCCGAGTCAGAAGTGTAGAACCTAGCGAGGGTAATTAACACCATTGCAGGAGGACCTGTTGGGGGAGATAGCCACGCAGCTCGGCAGAACAACCGACCCCTTCCCAGCGAGAAGAACCCAAGTAAGTGACTAAAGATGTACGAGAAGATCATTTATGGACCAGAGGATGCAGTACCCTTGGCTTCCAATAACCATGAGGCCATTGTGATAGAAGTCACCACGTGCAACTACAAGGTCAAGAAGGTATACATAGACAATGGAACCGCCATCGACGTGTTGTACTATAAGACCTTTAAGGAACTGTAGTTGGAGGACAAGTAGTTCATCCCCGTCCGAACTCCACTAATTGGCTTTGCGGGACCGCCCGTACGACCGGAGGGAATGATAACCCTCACGGTCACGGTGGGGGTGTCGCCAAAGTGTCGAACTGTTCCCGTGAATTTCGCAGTAGTAAGGGGCCCTCTTCGTATAATATGATTCTGGGGCGGCCTACCCTGAACCCATTTCGAGTTGTCTGCTCGACCCTGCACCTCAGCATGAAATTTCCCACGCCGGTGGGAGTAGCTGAAGTATTAGGGGATCCAGAGGTGGCTAGGGTCTGTTACATCGCAACTCTCAAAGGCAAGGAAAAACTGGTAGTTCAAATAGCCTATTTAGAGCCATGGGAGCCCGTGGAGGAAAAGGAGAGATTGGAGACAGATGAGGGGCTGGTGGAACTGCCGGTCATCCCAGGACGACCCAATCGTGTGGTCCAAGTCGGCTCATGCCTGAGTGAGCTGACCCGGAGGGCGCTAGAATCCCTTCTAGAGGAGTATGCAGAAATCTTCACCTGGAGTGCGGAGAACATGCCCGAGATTCCGCCCGAAACTAGTACTACACAAGTTTCACGTCGATCCTAGTATTCGACTTGTGAAGCACAAGAAGAGGAAACTTCGCGCTTGAACGGAATGAGGTTTGTAAGAACGAGGTAAGCAAGCTGTAATTAGCGGGCGAAGATTGTAAAAGAGGTCTACTACCCGACTTGGCTGGCTAACCCAGTGCTAGTCAAAGAAGAATGAAAAGGCCTGGAGGATGTGCGTGGGATTTCACCGACCTGAATAAGGCTTGCCCAAAGGACTATTACCCTCTCCGCGAAGAGATCAGCTTGTGGACTCAACTACGGGATATGAGGATCTTCTGTTTCCTGGATGCCTTCAAAGGATATCACCAGATAGCTATGGATGAGGAAGATCACGAGAAGACTTCATTCATCACTGAGTACGGTACCTATTGCTATGTCCACCATGCCATTTGGGCTAAAAATGCAAGGTGCGACCGTGCCAGAGGCTGGTAAACAAGTTATTTAAAGAGCAAATCGGTCGGATATGGAGGTCTATGTGGACGACATGCTAGTGAAGAGCCGAACTCAGGAGCAGTTCATCACCGATCTCAGGGAGATCTTTGACGTCCTTTCGGAGCTCACGCATGCGCTTGAATCCCAAGAAGTGCACGTTTGGAGTCAGGTCGGGCAAAATTCCTCGGGTATATGATATCCAAAAACGGGGTAAGGGCTAACCCTGATAAAGGTAAAGCTATCATGGATATGGCTCCCCCAGAAACATTAAAGAAGTACAGCGCCTAGTTGGAAGGATGGTAGTCTTGAATAGATTCCTGTCTAAATCAGCAATTCGGGGTTCGTCTTTCTTCAAGGCCCTAAAAAAAGGTCCCCAATTTGAATGGATCTCTGAGTGTCAAAAAAACATTCGACGAGCTGAATGCCCACCTTGCTAAGTTGCCGGCCCTAACCTCTCTCGGACAGGGCGAAACCTTGTTCATCTACCTAGCGGTGGGAGAGGAAACAATCAATACGGTACTAGTTCGGGAAGAAAATAGGGTCCAGAAACCGGTGTACTATGTCAGCCGTACTCTACAAGGGGCGGAGACCAGATATTCAGCAGTGGAAACGGTAATGTCCTGACGCTAGTTCACATGGCACAAAAAACTCAGGTCATATTTTCAGACTCACCCCATTGTGGTGGTAACCGACCAGCCCTTAAAAGCAGGTCTTGTCCAAACCTGACATATCAGGAAGGATGGTCAAGTGGGCGGTAGAGCTGTCCGAGTACGATCTCGGTTACCAATCTCGGACGGCCATCAAGGCCTAGGCTCTAGCGGATTTCATAGCAGCAGGAGTTTCGTTCGGGCAAGTTGAGCCCAAACAGCCAGAGAGGCTTTCACGAAAGTTGAGGCCGGACAGGCTAGAGAGGCTTCTACATGAGTTTGAGGCCAAACAGGTCGGAGAGGCTCTTACACGAACCAAGGCCGAACAGGCCAGAGAGGCTCCCATCGAGAGTTGAGGCTGGAGAGGCTTCTATGGCGAGCGGTGGCCAAATAGGCCAGAGAGGCTACCATGCCCGCTGAGACCAAAGCGACCGAGGAGGGTGCTAAACAGGCAATCCCGACCTGGACGTTGTATGTCGACGGAGCTTCCAGCAGGGAAGGATGTGGAGCAGGGCTCCTCATAACCAGTCCTACGGAGGAAGAGCTAGCTATGCCTTGAGGTTCGACTTCAGAACCTCCAATAACGAGTCTGAATATGAGTCTCTGATCGTGGGAAAGGAGATGGCTTCGAAAATTGGGGACTGAATCAATAAAGATCCACAGCGACTCCCAGTTGATAGTGAACCAAGTCTTGGGGAACTACGAGGTCAAGGAAGAACCATTGAAGAAAATACGTCGCTAAAGCGCATGAGCTGAGAAGTCGGTTTAAACAGTTCACGCTCGAACGGGTCCCGAGGAGCCGTAATAAGAGAGCGGATGCTTTGTCTAAACTAGCCTCTACTTCTTTTGGCACGCTGAACAAGGAAGTATTGGTAGAGGTTGTAAAAAAATCGGGCATATGAAGCAACTAGACATGGCAGTGATACAAGTGATGAGCTCTTGGATGGATCTCATTGTACATACCTAGCTGGTGGAGAACTTCCCCCTAGTAAGATAGAGGCTCGCAAGGTCCTCCTCAAGTCACAGAGGTATGTGCTCGTGATGAAGTGCTCTATAGGAAATCATATCTGCGTCCATGACTGAAATGCGTAAACGCCTGAGGAAGGGAGCTACATCTTGCGTGAGATACACGAGGGCATCTGCGAAAATCACGTCGAACCGTGGGTTCTGCCCAAAAGGGGATGCTATCTGGATATTATTGGCCAACTATCTTCCGTGACTCGGCCGAGCTGGTGTCGAGGTGCAGGTCTTGTCAACTAAACGCACCAGTTCATCATACCCCAACTCAGGAGATGGTCGCTCTTCAGAGCCCGTAACCATTCTTCCAATGGGGAGTCGACCTGCTCGACTCGTTTTCCCGAGCTCCCGAGGTTATGAGTACTTGGTGGTGGCCAATGATTACTTTACTAAGTGGGTGGAAGCCGAACCCCTCAGCACTATCAGCAGCAGGTCGGTTCAAAAGTTCCGCTGGAGTAAACATAGTTTCAGCATACCACGAGCTCTGGTCTCGGACAATGATCGGCAGTTCACCGACAGTTCCATCCGAGATTGGTGCTTCGAGTTCGAAATTCTGTAACACTTCACTTCCGTGGGGCACTCTCAAGCTAATGGTCAGGTCGAAAGTGTCAATAGAATCATCTTGCACGGTTTGAAAACTTGTAGAATCTACCCGAATTAGATGGATGGATGAGTTGCCCTCCATACTATGAGCCTACCGAACTACACCCCGAACGGCCTCCCGGGAATCTCCGTTCGTCCTAACTTATGGGGCGGAGGGAGTAATCCCGACAGAAATTGGTGTGCCATTGGGCAGGGTGCAACATTTCTTGACCCAGGATAATGAGGAGGAGATGCGACTGAACCTAGATTTGCTCGAACAGCAGAGAGAAGAAGCAGTCATCAGAATGGCTAAGTACAAAGTGCAGGTCGCGCGGCACTACAACGCCAGGGTAAGGCACCTCTCCTTCAAGTCAAGAAATCTGGTTCTGTGAAAAAACTCAGTAAGTCGGGTCTTGGGTATGAGCAAACTGGATCCAAACTGGGAAGACCCCTATGTGGTAAAAGAGGCAGATCGCGTGGGGTACTGCAGGTTGGCTCATCTCAGTGGGGAAGAGGTCCCGCGCGCCTGGCATAATTCGAATTTGAGACTCTTCCGTTAGAACTCGGTTACACTATCTGTGCGTTGTGATGCGTGGGTTTGAACAAGTTAGGATCTAGAACATATCCAGATTCAGTTCGAACTACTCCTCACGAGTTAGATGTCAGTTCGGACCTATCAGATCAAGCGTGAATCTGGAATCTATCTGCGTAAATATATCCACCATTTTTGAATAAGTTGTAAAACAGTTCACGCGTTGGTTAGAAACCTGTTCGCGTAGAGTGTATACCAGCAAAGTATGATAAGAAAGCTATAAAATTTGCTAAGTGTTGAAATAGTGATTCATTCATTCAAAAGATAATTTACAAAGGATGAGACTTGTACAAAAGCGAATTGTTGCTACACAGTTCGGTCCTACATCCTGAGCTAACCCTATCTAATTCTCCCCTTGAGCCTCCTGATCAGATCAAGGGGAGGTCGGATGCAGGGTGGGATCCGCCAGGAGATTGGCCAGCTTACACTTCCACCAAGCGATTTACCTACTCGATCACATGGGGATTGTAGCTCAGCCACTTTCCGAGGTCGAAGCCAGGCAGATTCAGAGCTTGCACATCATTCATCTCTCGAGTGTAGCCGATTTGAAGAACTGGGTCGTTCAAAGTGGCTAGGTCGTTCAGGAATTCTTCTGATCGATTGAACTCTTGAACGCCCAGCAGCCGACCCTTATCATGAGCTGCCTCGATCTGGGTAGCCAACTCGGCCGACTTCTTCTGTTTCGCTTCCAACTGAACGGACAACTCAGCGTTCCTTTTCTCCCCCAGCTCGCGACTGGCTTGAGACTCGGCGAGCTGCTTCTTCAAGGACTCCAGCTCAGCATCAGCGGCATTCAACTGGTCTTCTAATTTGTCCTTAGCCGCTCCGACCTGAGACAACGTCTCGTTCATGTTTTCATATCTTCTTGACAGTTCGAAACCGGTCACGTTCAACTGCATTTGGCAACTAATGAGTAAACCGGACGACTTAATTCAGAATGTAACCTTAGTAAACGATCAGTTCAGGGCTGACCTGAGCCGTGCTGGGATAGTAGTGCTGAAGGACCTCAGCATTAGAAGTGACCCGTATAAAGTTGTAGTCGTCCGGGAGCACCGCTCCTCGAAGGAGCTCCCGAGCAATCTCTAGAAACTGAACCCGGTCATTGACCGACAATCCCCACTTCGGGCAGAAGTGCATGGGGTGGGGGTGGGAGCTCAACTCGGATGTCTGCTTCAGGGGAACGACGCTCCTCTGTCGCCACATCGCAGGAGGGGACTCTGATGAGGCCTGCTGCGCGACAGAATTACCCTGTAATGGTCGAGCTCCGGGGTGGGGACAGATCGCTCTGGTAGAGTCGGCGAGGAGGTGACCTCAGTTCAGGCCCTCTTGGTCGTTGACTTCTTCCTTTTCTTCTTGCTGGGCCTCTCCGTCGGAGAGGACTGAGCTGGCGCCTATTGAGCAAGCGCAACGGGAGGCGGAAGGGGAGCAGGGTTGGCAGGGGCAGTAGTGGGCGCAGGTGTGCTTGAGCTGCAAGCTCCACCCATGGATAGCAGTTGCGAGAATCTCTCCACTGCAGAAAAAACGTTGAGAGGTCAGTTCGGACAAAAAAAAAATGGGGGGGAAGAAGAATTTACGGGCGGCCAGTTCTTCCGGGGTGAGTGACCTGAGGTCAGGCGCAGGATCTACTACATCTACCCGGACCAGCTCCGCGGACCAGAGTTAGACATTATTAAATTCCTTCACATTTAATCGCGTGTTCGAACTGACCAGTCGGTCTAGCTCGGCAGCGGGAAGAGGTGAAGGAAGAGAGTCAGACACTTGGACATCCTCCCCCCAGGTCGGGGGAGGAAAACCAGTGTTCTTCACAAAGAAGAACTGGGTTTTCCAGCCCTTGATAGAGGAAGGGGCATTGAAGAACAGCTCGCGCGTTGGGAGCTCTGCCCCGCTCCTTCGAGCGAAGTCTAACGAACCATGAATTTGACTAATGACCTTCATTTGAAGGACCTAAACAGCTCTAAAGAGTAGGGAATCTCTAGAATTCTACACAATATGAAGAAACCGAGGATCGACCGAACTGCATTGGGAGCGAGCTAGGTCACCCGAATTCCTTAGAAGATCAGAATTTGAAAGAAGAACTGGGGAATGGGAAGGCGGAGACCCGCTATAAGTTGATCCTTGTAGATCGCCACCAACCCGAGAGGAGGTCGGCAAGCAACCTCCTCAGGTTGAGCAGCTCGGGCTTCGAACTGGTGGGGAATGTCATATTTCTCCACTAGCTCGTCCACATCCCCCTGATCTAGGATAGGGGGAATAAGATCTACTTCTCCAAAGTCAGTATCGGGACTCCTGGAGGGTCCCTCCCTGACTCGGAGTGGGGCTGCCTCAAGCGAAATTGCTTCATCAGCAGCTCCAGTTGCAGGCTGAGCAGGTTGATCGGATTGAGCCAGTGCTCGAACAGGAGAAAGAGTGGAGGAAGGAATGTACTCTGACTTGGATGAACTCGGAGACGAAGAACTGGAAGAAGAAGGCGAGGAGGAGATGATTTCTATGGGGACAGGTCGGACTACTCTAAACCTAGGGGCCGAACTGGTTATGTCAGAATGTGTAGAAGAAGAAGACATAATAGAGAATGAGAGGACTTACTAGTGAAGAAAGGATAGTTAGGAGATGCTTAGAAGGAGGGGCGAGCACACTTCTGACCGAACTCACAACAAAACTCGAGAGGAGAGGAGAGGAGCAAACTGGTTAAAGGATTAAAAGTTGAGAAAGTAAGGAGGAAAGTGTGAAAGTAACATCTGGTAGGGCCTATTTATAGGCCACTAGGGCGGGAAGACGAAGCGTCCCGACTTAATGTTCGAATTTATTACCGAAAATTCACTGTACGATGTGACGGTTGAGCTGGTTACTGCCATTATGATGGGACATGACGCACGAAGTGGCGGGTACCCGGGCAAACGTGGCAGTATTTGAACTAAGACAGCAATCGTGGGATCGTGAATCTCACACCGAGCTAACCCGTCGCCTCGAAATTTGGTCCAGACTTATGCGACTTTTCGATGACTCAAGATTCAAAGGGGAGCTAGTGTAGTGGGGCCAATTTATAGATGCCAAATGTTAGTTTGGCTGTCTCGGTCTGTGAGTTCGGATAGGTCAGTTTGGGCGTGGTGGAAGCCAGTTCGGCAATGGCCGCCGCCGCTTAGCCGGATGGGCCTAGTGGGCCGCAATTCCCGAACCTTTCAGAGTTAGCAGGTGAAACCCTAGAAAGACTCCCTCTTGACTAAAACTCATGCTCCTATAAGAAAACTACCACCAAGGACTCTATAAATACATAACCCTATGACGACACAAGGTACGCCATCTACAGTGTTTTATACTGTTACCCTACTTATAAGCTCTACTGACTTGATCGTCGGAGCTACTTCGGGGAACTATCCCCTCCGTTCTTTTTTCTCTGCAGGATAGCTTGCTCGACTTCCCCCCCTCAGCTCGGCCAATCTCTGTTCACTTCGCTCGTGGCAGCCCAGTTCGGATCGCATTTTTGGTAGTCGCATCAGTGACCTTAGGTCGCGTATTGTATCCCACGTATTGCCTTTTGCAAATTTGCTCAATTCTGGATAGATTTCATCCTTACTTTGTTTTTTGTACAAATTTAACTAATATTTTCTCGATGATAGAGGCTGAATTAGCACTTGTACAAACATGAAAGTTGTAGACCTTTGAATTAGCTTTCCAATGCATCAATAATCATCCAATTTGGAGCTCTGTGGACTGATAAATGACCAACATACCCTTAACTGATCAATCCCCTATTCAGCTTTCGACAATGAAAATGCACTTCTGTATTGTGACTTTTTGGCAATGAAAACAACTAAACTGAATTTTGAGATCTTATAACAAATGTAGATTTATCTCTTAGCTTCAAAATGGTTCAAGAATCATCTCAATCTAATACGTGTAGCTCAAGATATTACCAAAATACCATAATGTGTCAAAGCTATCTAACTTGCATTTCATCTCTTGAGTATTTTGCACTTCATGTTTTCTTTAAAATCATTTAAAATCATCAATAATCATCTAATTACCTTCTCAAGTCACTCCATTTGATGATTGAATCATTAAACCTATAAAAATATGAAATTTTCACCATTAAAATCCATAGAAAAGTAATTTTTCACACTTAGACTACAAAATGCATATTTTCACTAGAAACTTAGTTCATTAGATTTAAAAGCATATGAAACACCAAATCTAGATAATAAAACATGCTTAAAATACTCAAAATACACACTTATCAAGAAAAGCAGAAAAACCCAATCAAAATACAAAATCCCGTGTTAACAATACCGGGGAGATTAGTACGAGTAATTTTTTTTTATTAGAGCTCGTTAAAGGTTAGAGTGGTTAAGAGAAGACTGAAATTGTACCCCAAAAAAATATTGAAAGAAAATGTTAAACAGTCCAGGCACCTTGATACTAATAAATCTTAAACTAAGATTTGAAAATTGGAGTTATATTTTTGTATTAATTGCTACCAATGAACAAACCATTAGATTGAAATAAATAAAATAATCGTTTTTATATTCATGTAGAAATTGGAATTCGTTCCCCCTAAGATTTTAGAAATCCTTGTGCATTTCCTTCAAACATTAAATGACTTCTTTATGTCTCTTTGATAAATTTGACCTCCCCCCTCTCATTCCTAAACCAAAAAACCAAATCTCAACTTCTAGTTATGCCAGTGCCCATCCTAAACCTTAAAGCCCTTGGCTCTCCATGAACACACCAAAAAGGAGAAAAGAAAAAAAGAAGAAGAAAGAACCAACCATTGCACATGATAAACTGGTAACCATTACGGAAATTTCCTCTAAGGATGTCAATCTCCAATGAAGCAAACAATTTGCCAAGCTTGCAAGAATGCATGCACTAATAATTCCAATTGTCACAAGGCAATAATTTCTCTGTCTCAAAATGTTTATCCCACTTTGGGAAGTGCCCTTTTTGTCAACTGTGTCAACTTGGTGTAATATCTGCATCAATTTTACATGATTATTCTTATGGACATGATGTAAACAAAAAAGGTGGGGTTGGTAGCACTATTGCATTCTTATTCAAAATTTCGAATAATCAATTTTTGCCTTTTTGGCCCAAGAGCACTGTTAGCTATCATCCAACCGTTCAAAAAGCATACAGGTTTTTACACTCTTTTTCCTCGTGGCTTTAATAATTATAAACAGTAAAGAGACGACAAAGCTGATTACCTTGATTTTTAGTTTTTGTTTGTTTCTTATTTTCTCAAATCTAAGAGTTTTTTAAGATCGATATGTTGGATCTGGAATTTCTTGAATCTTCTCGTCAGATCTTAACCTAACTTTTGAACTTGAACTAGTTCCATAGCAGATGTGAGGGAATAGACATGTACATATAATTATGGAATAGCTCATGTAATTGATCAGATTTGATGATTTGTGATTCACGGTGTAATCTTTTATAATTTATAATTCTATTAAATCTAATGATTTTTCAAATCAGAGGTGTATCTGTAGCATATTCTATATGTTCTGTTTTTCATATGATAGAGTAATATGTACATAGTCTATAACTTATTGACGGACAATGCCCCTTTATATTGGTATTTATGGAAAATAAGTGCCTATAGGTTATAACTTTGGCATGACAAAAATAATGATTTCTTTTTGCTAAAGGAAGCAAAAAACAAAAAAAAAAAAAGAAAAGAAAAGGAGTGAGTAAAATAAGATTATACTGAGTTAATATATCTTGTTTTACAGGTGGAGGTAATTAGTTTTTGTTAGATAAATATAAATCATTTGAGAACACTTGTAAAAGCATCAATTTTACTTCTTATACGATGCTGTTTTCTGTAATGGTGCTTATGTGAATATTCGAGGGCTGGTTTGTTGTAGACAACACTTATTTTGCAGTGTACTAGTACACTTTTTGTAAAAGACACTTTTTTCATGGTGCATTTCCTCATGGTTTTGGCCCTTTTGCATTATCTATTTAACCCATTTCTACTAACAACTATCTAGGAATTTAATGAATAATTGATTTTGGGCATTTCATCTAGCGTAATTGGCTTGAAGGAGTTGAGTTGAATTATATTTGGTTGGTTTTTTTTTTAAGCGCAGAATTTTTATAGATGTATTTTTCAAGGGCTTTTTTTTGGGCTATATTCTTAAGATTTTAGGATGCAAGTGATAGTTTTCAAAAAGAAGTAACGCAGAAAATGAATAAATAAAACATCTCACATTATAAAATCACCATTATTGCTTCAATACCTCGATGGATTTCACTCTTCAATCAAACAAACAATTTGCCAAGCTTGCAACTTGCAAGGACAAGCAATGATTTAATGTCACATTCTTGAGCACATTATTGCAAAGAAATACCGATCAAGTAAAGAAGGTAAAGAGCCAGCCGGTTATTGAGTGTCCATGATTAGTCTTGGAGTTAATCTTGTATACATTGGTATTATATGCACTATTATCATTGAATGTATGATACGTATATAAAATTTAGATTTCAAATTTAAATTCGTTTTTAATTATCATTCATGAAATGGTAATAGTGTATAAGTGTCGGTGCATACAAAATTAATTCTTGTTCTTAATTGTTTTTAATTTCTAGTTAACATGTGCGTGGAACACTAGTTTGAATGGGACACTAGTTTGGAGAAAGAGAGAATTATATGTGCCTACTAATATTCTAATAACATCTTTCTTCACCTTGTTTCGATGGATATATTTGGAATTTTGAAAGAACAAAAGAGAATGCAAAGGAAAGACCAATCTTCCATTTGTTTGGGAGTTCTTTAAGTGGAAGAAAAAGAAAAGAAATGGAGAGAAATGGAGGGACGAATACGTTTTTGTCTTTCTTTTTTCTTTTAAAGAGTTTTCTCTCCAAATATGGAGAGAAATGGAAGAATAGTAGAAGCAAAGCAGCCAAACGTCTTCTAAATGTCAAATTGTCCATAAAATATCAGTAAACAAATTACTCATACTCAACATGTCCAAAATTATTTCATACTATTCTCTTCATTTTTCTTCTTTTCTTTTCTATTCAAAAGTCAAAAACTCCAAAACTGCAAAAGAGTTCAATTAATTGGACAGAAGAGTTAGTTGAGGAGGGAAAGCAGAAAAACCCAATCAAAATACAAAATTCTGTATTAACAACACCGGGGAGATTACCACGAGTAATTTTTTTTTATTAGAGCTCATTAATGGTTAGAGTGGTTAAGAGAAGACTGAAATTGTACCCCAAAAAATATTGAAAGAAAATGTTAAACAGTCCAAAGCACCTTGATACTAATAAATTTTTAAACTAAGATATGAAAATTGGAGTTATAATTATGTATTAATTGCTACCAATGAACAAACCATTAGATTGAAATAAATAAAATAATCGTTTCACGTAGAGTTAATGGTTGCAACTTGTTTAACAACTATCTAATTCAACATTCACTTTCATTCTCATAAAAGGGTGTAAGAAAAAGAGAAAACAATTTACCAATTTTCTTGTACCATAAAAATGGTGGCACAATAAATATACGATTTCCTATTTCCTAAATTTTAATACTGAAGTCAGGCTTGTGAAATGTTCTCATGTTCGCTTTATTTGATACTTGTGCCACAAAGAAGAATTAATAGTGTAAAACAACAATTATCTTGGGCGATTTCAGAAATATAGAAGTGTAAAGAATCCAATATGAAATTCCAGCGATAAAATTTATCACCTAAATCGCTTTGAAATAATTGATTCAGAGCTCGAGAATTTTTTTTGGTCACTATAATATCACTTTAAAGAATTCTCAATTTCATTGAGAGCGTTATAGTATTAAGTTAAGGAACATACCTCTGCATATATTATGTTTTCACACAAAAAGGCGTATTTCTCAAAGATTGGTATGAATTAAATTTCGGTCTGTCCAACTCGTTAAGACCCCGTTAGAAAAAAACCATTAAATTTTATGAGGGATGAAAGGCAGTTATTTTCTTTGGTGCTTTTGTTAGTCACTTAATTCAACTTAAAAGGGGTAAGTCTTGAACCACTTCCCATTTCTTATACCTAATTTGCATTTTACACAAGGAAAAGAGAATTCTTACCGGTACAAAATTGACCAGCACTATTAAGGAGATACCAATTGATTTGAATTCCAAGAATATTGGAAATTATTAACCTTATTTGACCACCCATCCCACGAATCGTAAAAGGAATCTATCGCCCGTCTATGTTAATAACTAGCAAGCTTAACAAATAGAGAATATAGATGCCTAAATTTTATATAAGAACTAAGATTCCTAATATTTACTTAGTAAATATACCTTGCTAAGTCAAATGGTAAGATACCCTTTTTCTTTTTTTCAAATGGTTTGATACATTGAAACAAATATGTGTATATATATACCAAAGGTGCAGGGATGCTTGACCCATAGGCTTTCTCCCACAGCAAACTATTAATTTCTGCAGTAGAAAATTCAGTACTTTTGTGAGAGTTCTTAGTTTGTTCAAGATGGGTTCTTGTTTCTCTCAGGTATGTATTTTACCTTTCTAAATTGGTGGCATAATCTTTAAGTTCTTTTTTCTTTTCAAAAAAAAAATTGACTTTTAATTGAAAGGAGAAGGAAATATGAGAAGATTTGAATAATTTTAATGAATTAATGTCAATGGCCACATAATAGTGTTCAAGTTTATTTATTTATTTCTTCACGTATATTTATGGATGTCCACAAGTCTTTGTGAAAATAAACAGTACTATATGTGATGTGATAAACGCTTTCAATATTTTGGTTTACGATTTAAACTCATTCGGTTTGATTTTCTTCCTTATATATTCTATCACTACTGTCATTAAAAGGGTTATTTGTAATTCTTTTTTTTTTTAATTCAGATGCATTGAATATACTCTTGAGTGATAGCACAGACGACTAAGGCTTTGATTAGTGGCTAATGTTGAACTGTAAATAGTGTTTATATTAAAAAAATATACGAATTCATTGACTTGAAACTTTTGCCATGCCTCAAAGAACTCGGCATCGACAACATTTTTAAAGCAGAGATCAATATTAGAAGTAATACTATAAATTGCATTATTTAGGGTGTATCTCAATGTAACGTTTGAAGTAAGCATGCAAATACTATTATTTCTTGCTATAATTCAATATTAAAATATTAAAGATTAAAATTCAAAGGGTTAAAATTTTGTTATTCCTTACCGTTCAAATGAAGAATATCTTGAATATTTTTGGGAAGTATATCTTGAATATTTTTTTTAAATCCTTACTATACTGCTTTTTATGATATACCACGTGTGAAACAAGAAAATTGCATAAAAAACGTGTTTTGTGAATAACTATAATAGAAACACAAAATTCAGATAATCAAGAGTCCAAGAGTCCAAGCGCACGTATTTGTTTTTCATTCTTTTAGTAAATCTCTCTTGCTCTACATTAAAGGCTACAATCTTTTTTTAAACTGTGTTAGTGCAACTAGTTTTTGTTTGCATGAAAAACACTAATGCTCTTTCTTATATGACTGAAACTGAACCAAAGAGTGAGGCGGCCCCAGCATCAGCTTCAGCTCCAAATTCCGCAGCAGCAGCTTCCTCGCCACCACGAGGCCCGCCAAGGCCCCAGAATCCACATCCATTTGAAACACTTTTTAGTGATGAAAATCCTAATGCTTGCAATATTTCGTAATTCTTAATTAGCTACCACTTTTTGTGTCTTGCTTCATTCAAGTGGTTCTAGTTTAATTATATCATTTTTCAGATGATGAGTTATTATGTGTAGTTGAGTAATTTACAATAAGATTTTTATCTATGTTCAACTTTGGGGAATCCAATAAGTTTCTTTATGTTTGCTTCGGAGTTAAAAATTTGTTTTAATTTTGGGTGACTTAACATATCATATTATTCAAAGAATATATATATTTGGCCTTCTAAAGGCACACGAGCGTTAATATAGGTTAGGCTGATATAAAAAAAAGGAAATACTTAATTTGGACTTCTTTAGTTTTATGGCTAGGTAGTTTGTATCTGCTATCAGAATCCCCTTTTTCATTTCTATTGTGTCCCATTATTCCCATAGAATGGGTGAGCAGATAAGAATTAATCGTTAATGGGAGGTATTAAAATTTTTGCATCTGTCCGAACTATATTATAAAAAATTTAACAAAAATCCAATGTTATATTATGTAATTATATATCTAACAACTGATGTGCTTTCTTTGAATTTCAGTTTTGGGTATTTCGTGTTGGGTCCTAATGAAAGAGCACATAAAAATTACCATCTATGTAACAAAGCACATAAAAAAATGGTTGGTCCATTTTTAAAATTACCACCTTTTAGCACTTTAGCCAAGAAAATTACCACTTAGAAATAATAATAATAATAATAACACCAAGTTCACTTGTTATTGTGTGTCAAAGGCACTATGAACCTTACAGTTACAGAGTGTAATTGACACAAAAGAATTTCTACAAATTTGGAAAGAAGAATTTTGGAAGTCAATAGGAAGAGAGTCAAGGTCGTGAAGCCGGGTTCTATAACTTCATTTCCAACTACTGAAGTTCGGGGAAGTTATGCCCCACCTTTCCATGTATGTTTTATGTAACGACTAAAGAGGTTTTACATCTCCTTGTAAGTGGTTTTCTTTTGCAAACGACTCTTATCACTTTAGTGTTTGGTTGTGCATGTTGTAATCTCTATTGTCGTGGGTTTCCTCTTTGTTCTAAGTATAAGTTGCAATGTAGCATAAAGCCAATTTGGTGCAACATTTGCCAAATGTGATTTTTCACTCCAAGATTAGCTAGATAATGTCTTATAAGGCCTCAGGCTGATGAGTTCTTGTAAACGTGCATTTTCGCGCCTCTCATGTCTTAACTGAAATTAATTTCTCGGTTATTTAGTGCTGGCAGATGGTAAAATGATTATGTTTGCACCCAAACACTCCCCAGAGGTTTTCTTCTCATATATAATATCTTTTAGAGTTTTAATGTTGGAATATGTGCACTTTTACTAATTTTGTGACTCTACATCAAGAAATAAAATATAAAAAGAAAACTTTTCAGTAAGAAAATGAGAAAAAGATAAAAGAATCTTGTATTTTGGAAGGTATTTCTTACCTCTCCAATTGTTGGATGGGAAAATCATTTCTTCATTCCGGATTTAATGTTTTTTCACAGTAAGGAGACAATAAAGCTGATTCTACTTCGAATAATTCATATATTCTGTTTCTCATGTGATAGTAATATTTATATAGTCTGTACTGACACGGCGTCTTATATTAATATAGGCAAATATGAGCTGTCTAGACATTTGCAACCCTTGTACAGGTTGCTTGTAGGTCTGACTTTGGCATGACAGAAATTAATATAATCTCTGTTTATGCTAAAAGAATGAAAGAAAAAAGGAAGTTAGCAAAATAAGTTGATATCAAATTGGGAATTCTTGTTTTGCGCTGATGCTTCGCTTTGTTGGATTAGGACCTCCTCCATCCGCTTCCCCAATGGCTTCTGAAAATTTAACAACTCTCCCAAATCAAGTGAGCCACTACCTTTAGCGTCAAATGACTTACTTCTACTTTTGAGACGTGGAACCTTCTCCTTGGTTGCCCCTTCTGCATCCGCGAAAAATCCAACCCGAGGAGGCTGATGGAGATTCATAGACTCCAGCAGTTAGGAGTGGGCACGGGTCGGGTACCCGCCCCGAAAGGCAAATGGCTGACCCGACCCTAAGATGTCGGGTCACTATTTTTTGACCCTAATCCGCTCCGATTGTTCTTGGGTACCCGATCCTCGGATACCCGAAAAATAGGAGCGGGTCATCAGGTACCCGCCCCTATTTAAAGAGTGCAAATTCTACATTCATAAGATGAACCTGCTGTGGCCTGTACGTCCAGATGATGGGGGAGACTTACTGTGAAAATCAAAATCAAAAGCAACCTTTCTATTGTTATTGCTTGAATAACATCACTGGGGCAAAAATTCCAAAACAACAACTTAGTTAAATCCCCCATAAATGAATACAATGCACAAAACCTATGAGCCAAAGCCTGAAAGTTCAACTGAATAGATGTTGAAGAACAAGATATAAAATCAAAAGTCCTCAGATTTGATAGCTATTTTCGGACTAAATAAGAAACTAAAGCAATAAATATCCCAAAAACGCAAAAAATTTCAAACATATTTCATAAGAAGCCCTTAGATCTCATAGCTTCAATGAATCATAGACGAAATTTGACGGGTAATTCAACAGATGCCTTTTACAGATCACCGACAAAAAAACCAGCCAAGCCACGCACCAGTGTGTGTGTGTGTGTGTATAAAATCAAGCAATTTTCCCGGAGTAAAGAACATAAACAAAAGGGCGGAGCCGCCGAGGGAGGATTTTCAGCAGGGGAAAATGAGGGAAGGCTTTAGCAGCGAGTCTAACCATGGAGGCAAGGCTTCAAGATCAGATCAGGAGCGGCGCAAAAGGATTGCTTCGACAGAGGTGGGTGGCGGCTAATTTTTCCGGTGAAGTGCAAAGGCAACCGTTGAATTTTAAACCCTGTCAATCCGCTCAATATTAACAATTTTTTCCATCATTGGGCAACAGAAAATTTGAGAAAAAAACAATACTAATCAACAAAAAATCAAATGATAATACATTATATATAAAATCAAGCAATTTTCCCGGAGTAAAGAACATAAACAAAAGGGCAGAGCCGCCGAGGGAGGATTTTCAGCAAGAGAAAATGAGGGAAGGCTTTAGCAGCGAGTCTAACCATGGAGGCAAGGCTTCAAGATCAGATCAGGAGCGGCGCAAAGGGATTGCCTAGACAGAGGATGAATACTGGTAAATTATGTTGGCTGAAGGGATTGCTTCAAGAATGTCGGCTGAACTCTTTAGGTAGGGTTAATAACTTATAAAATTATAAAATTGCCCCTATATTTTTTAATAATTACATAATATACCCCGGATCGGGTACCCGCAGGTTTTTGCTTTTACGATCCGTATCCGTATCCGAATATTCCGGGTACCCGACCCTATCTGATCCGCTGAGAGAAATCGGATCGGGTCGGATTGGTTTCTCGGTTTTTTCGAATCTTCGGGTATTTTTGCCCACTCCTACCAGCAGTGAATCATCTCCCAAATCCAAAGCCCGAGCTGTGCTGTCATTAGTCGAAACTGAACCCACTTCATGCACCTGCCCCTCCCCCTTCGAGGATTCTACGCCTTGTAGCTGTTGAGTCGAATTGGCTGGGTTATGCACCAGCATCAAAGGGTCAACACGATTCTCATCACTTCCCACTATATCACCACTGAGCATATGGTTAGTTAATAGACATCGTCAACGGCCCCCTTAGAACCACCATTGCCCTCTCCCTTGCACAGCATTGAGGTCTGCACCACTGGATCCTTTCGAATATCTGTCTCATCTCCCCGGTGCATTTTGGGCATATAGGTCTGCTTAATTTTTCCTCTCGTAATCTTATCCTGCTTCTTGTCCGCGCCATTCACCATCGGAGAAGGTCGCAGCTCTAGATTCTTGTGGTAACACAATGCTTCAGTGTGGCCCAATTTTGAGCAAAACTTACAATAGCGAGGCCACTTCTCGTGTTCAACCTTCTGCCAGAACCCGTAGTTTTCATCCCCAATCCAAATACAGGATTTCGGCTGCACCGCCACATCTAGTTCCTCCAGCACCCTCACAACAGATGTCGCTTCAATTGGGTAGTGGCAACCTCGAAAATGTAACCTTAGATCGCGTATTATATCCCACGCATTGCCTTTTGCAAGTTTGCTCAATTCTAGATAGATTTCATCCTTGCTCTATTTTGGGTCCAAATTTAACTAATATTTTCTCAATGATAGAGGCAGAACTAACTCTTGTACAAAACATGAAAGTTGTAGACCTTTGAGTTAACTTTCCAATGCATCAAGAATCATCTAATTTGGAGCTATGTGGGCTGATAAATGACCAATATACCCTTGACTGGTCAGTCCCCTATTTTAGCTTTTGACAATGAAAATGCACTTCTGTATTTTGACTTTTTGGCAATGAAAACAACTAAACTGAATTTCATGATCTTATAACAAATGTAGATTTATCTCTTAACTTCAAAATGGTTCAAGAATCATCTCAATCCGATACATATAGCTCAAGATATTATCGAAATACCACAAGGTGTCAAAGCTGTCTAATTTGCATTTCAACTCTTGAGTATTTTGCACTTCATGTTTTCATTAAAATCACTTCAAATCATCAATAATCATCTAATTATCTTCTCAAGTCACTCCATTTGATGATTGAATCATTAAACCTACAAAAACATGAAGTTTTCACCATTAAATCATAGAAAAGTAATTTTTCACACTTGAACCATAAAATGCATATTTTCACTAGAAACTTAATTCATTAGATTTAAAAATAAGTAAAACACCAAAACTAGATAATAAAACATGCTTAAAATACTCAAAATACACACTTATCAAGAAAACTAGAAAAACCCAATCAAAATACAAAATCCTGTGTTAACAATACCGGGGAGATTAGCACCAGTAATGTTTTTTTATTAGAGCTCGTTAAAGGTTAGAGTGGTTAAGAGAAGACTGAAATTGTACCCCAAAAAATATTGAAAGAAAATGTTAAACAGTCCAGGCACCTTGATACTAATAAATCTTAAACTAAGATTTGAAAATTGGATTTATAATTATGTATTAATTGCTACCGATGAACAAACCATTAGATTGAAATAAATAAAATAATCGTTTTTATATTATGTAGAAATTGGAATTCGCTCCCCCTAAGATTTTAGAAATCCTTGTGTGTTTCCTTCAAACATTAAATGTCTTCTTTATGTCTCTTTGACAAATTTGACCTCCCCCCTCTCATCCCTAAACCAAAAAACCAAATCTCAACTTCTAGTTATGCCAGTGCCCATCCTAAACCTCAAAGCCCTTGGCTCTCCCTGAACACACCAAAAAGGAGAAAAGGAAAAAAAGAAGAAGAAAGTGATAAGTGCATATTTTGATTGTTTTAAGTGTGTTTTATTATTTAGTTTTGGTGTGTTTTAACAACGTTTATAGCTAATTAACTAAGATTCTAGTGAAAATATGCATTTTGTGGTTTAAATGGTAAAAATTGCATTTCTATAGATTTTTATGGTGAAAACTTTGTGTTTTTATAGGTTTAATCATTCAATCATCAAATGGCATAAATTCAGAAGGGAATTGGATGATTGATGATGGTTTGAAGTGATAAAAAGAGAATATGAAGTGCAAGAGATGAAATGCAATCAAGTTCTAAAGAAAAGGAGTTTCATAGCTTTGACACCCGGTGGTATTTCGGCTATTTCTTGAGCTACAATGATCGGATTGAGGTGATTCTTATACCATTTTGAGGCCAAGAGATAGATATACATTTGGTATGAAGACATTGAAGTCCAATTCAGTCGTTTTCATAGTCAAAAAGTCGAAATACTGAAGTGCAATTTCATGGTCGAAAGCTGAAACAAGGTTCTGATCAGTCAAGGGCATTTTGGTCATTTCTTGGTCCACAGGCTCCAAATTGGGTGATTCTTGATGTATTGGAAAGCTAACTCAAAGGGCTACAACTTTTGTGTTTTACACAAAAGCTAGTTTAGCCGCTAACATCGAGAAAATATCAGTTGAATTTTGACAAAAAATAGAGCAAGTAATCCGAGCCCGGATTCATTTTGAGCCAAGCCCTCGTCTGATCTTCTGGAGAAGTGGATCCGAGACCAGAGGATCCGAGCTCGGATCCACTATAGCAGGCCTCGGATCCACTATAGCAGGTCTCGGATCCCAATGAACAGTGAAGGTAAAAATGAAGAAAAATGCATCCGAGGGCTATTTTGAGCGATCCGACCTCTGATCTAGCCCTCGGATCACTACTTTCGGCTTACTAACTTTGGTTCTGTTCACATAAGCTTTTTCACCCATCTTTCCTGCAAGAATATCGGTGGAAACAGCCCAAGACAGTTGCAAAAGAAGCTTTACAACTCATTTTTAGCTTGTTTATGGGCTCAAGACATGATTTAACACTTGTCTATTACAAGAAATTCCTCTATAAAAAGAAGCCTTGATGAACATTTTCAAAAACTTTGGGAGGCTAGAGAAACTCCACAAAAATTTAGTTCTTACTAGTTTTTCTTAGTTCAATTAGTTTAGTAGTTGAGTATAGAGTAGTGTAGTTCATCCTACTTGTTTATTAGCTAGGCAAAGATGAAGATGGAGATGAAGAAGGCAAGGAAGAGCTCATGTGACAAGGGTTACTTTTCCTTTCCAACTCTTTATCTTTTGTACTTGATTCTAAGTTTAGTTAACATACAAGTTTTGGATTTTATGTTTATTATGTGTTTCTAAAGTTTATGCCTTGGGTATGGTTGAACTTCTTATGATTGTTAGTGTTTATTACTTGGCTATTTGATGCTATTACTTGAGCAAGTTATTTAGCACTTTAGATCTCTAAATCATGATTAATCTGGTACCATTAATTGTGATTATCTAAGGTGTTGTTTCTGCAATGAAAATTGAGATTTAACACTGGTTTAATAAGTGCTAAACATAGGGAGTACACTCACGAGAGTAGAGGTGCGCCTATGTGGTTATGTTGATTAATTTCATGTAATTTCATTGAAGAAATGAACTTGTAGCTAATTTCGTAACCATGAGAATATGTATGGATTAGTTATGAGTATAATTGATTCACTATGAAAGTAGGATTCATATGCATAAGGAAAGTACACCATAACTAGCCTAGATAGTAGTACTCAATGATCTAAATATAGCACTTGCATGAGTAGTAAGGGATACCATAACTTAAAGAGCTTTCATTTGTTATTTTGCATAAGTTCAGTAGGTTTTACTTGTTATAATTCATTGATAGTCTAAATAATAGAGAAGCTTTAGTAGTGCCGGTAATTGTTCAATCTTTCTCGTGGGATCGACCCGATATATACCCTAAACTACTAGTTGACCTGTATACTTGCAGTGAAACGGGTGTATTTCGGATTTTTTTAACTTGTACGTGTCAAAAATCCCGTCAGAAAGAACCAACCACTGCACATGATAAACAGGTAACCATTACGGAAATTTCCTCTAAGGATGTCAATCTCCAATGAAGCAAACAATTTGCCAAGCTTGCAAGAACGCATGCACTAATAATTCCAATTGTCACAAGGCAATAATCTCTCTGTCTCAAATTGTTTATCCCAATTTGGGAAGTGCGCTTTTTGTCACCTGTGTCAACTTGGTGTAATATCTGCATCTATTTTACATAATTAATCTTATGGACATGATGTAAACAAAAAAGGTGGGGCTGGTAGCACTATTGTGTTCTTATTCAAAATTTCGAATAATTAGTTTTTGCCTTTTTGGCCCAAGAGCACTGTTAGCTATCATCCAACCGTTCAAAAAACATACAGGTTTTTACACTCTTTTTCCTCGTGGCTTTAATAATTATAAACAGTAAAGAGACGACAAAGTTGATTACCTTGATTGTTTAGTTTTTTGTTTGTTCTTATTTTCTCAAATCTAAGAGTTTTTTAAGATGGATATGTTGGATCTGGAATTTCTTGAATCTTCTCGTCAGATCTTAACTTAAGTTTTGAACTTGAACTAGTTGCATAGCAGATGTGAGGGAATAGACATATACATATAATTATGGAATAGCTCATGTAATTGATCAGATTTGATGAGTTGTAATTCACGGTGTAATCTTTTATAATTTATAATTCTGTTAAATCTAATGATTTTTCAAATCAGAGGTGTATCTGTAGCATATTCTATGTGTTCCGTTTTTCATATGATAGAGTAATATGTACATAGTCTATAACTTATTGACGGACAATGCCCTTTATATTGGTATTTATGGAAAATAAGTGCCTATAGGTTATAACTTTGGCATGACAAAAAAAATGATTTCTTTTTGCTAAAGGAAGCAAAAAACCAAAAAAAAAAAGAAAGAAAAGAAAAGGAGTGAGTAAAATAAGATTATACTGAGTTAATATATCTTGTTTTACAGGTGGAGCTAATTAGATTTTGTTAGGTAAATATAAATCATTTGAGAACACTTGTAAAAGCATCAATTTTACTTCTTATACGACATTGTTTTCTGTAATGGTGCTTATGTGAATATTCGAGGGCTGGTTTGTTGTAGACAACACTTATTTTGCAGTGTACTAGTACACTTTTGTATAAGACACACTTTTTTCCTGGTGCATTTCCTCATGGTTTTGGCCCTTTTGTATTATCTATTTAACCCATTTCTACTAACAACTATCTAGGAATTTATGAATAATTGAATTTGGGCATTTCATCTAGTGGAATTGGCTTGGAGGAGTTAAGTTGAATTACATTTGCTTGGTTTTTTTTTTAAGTGCAAGAATTTTTATAGATGTATATTTCAAGGGCCATTTTTTTGGGCTATATTCTTAAGATTTTAGGATGCAAGTGATAGTTTCAAAAAGAAGTAACGCAGAAAATGAATAAATCAAACATCTCACATTATAAAACCACCATTATTGCTTCAACACCTCGATGGATTTCACTCTTCAATCAAACAAACAATTCGCCAAGCTTGCAACTTGCAAGGACAAGCAATAATTTAATTTCACATTCTTGAGCACATTATTGCAAAGAAATACCGATCAAGTAAAGAAGGTAAAGAGCCTGCCGGTCTCAAAGGTGAAACTAGTATTGAGTGTCCAAGATTAGTCTTGGAGTTAATCTTGTATTCATTGACACTATATGCACTATTATCATTGAATGTATTATACGTATATAAATTTTAGATTTCAAATTTAAATTCACATTAGTTATCATTCATGAAATGGTAACAGTGTACAAGTGTCAGTGCATTCAAAATTAATTCTTGTTCTTAATTGTTTTTAATTTCTAGTTAACATGTGCATGGAACACTAGTTTGGAGAAAGAGAGAATTATATTTGCCTACTAATATTCTAATAACATCTTTCTTCACCCTATTTGGATGGATAGATTTGGAATTTCGAAAGAACAAAAGGGAATGGAAAGGAAAGACCAATCTTCCATTTGTTTGGGAGTTCTTTAAGTGGAAGAAAAAGGAAAGAAAGGGAGAGAAATGGAGGGACGAATACGTTTTTTTCTTTCTTTCTTTTTTTTTAAAGAGTTTCCCTCCAAATATGGAGAGAAATGGAAGAACAATGGAAGCAAAGCAACCAAACGTCTTCTAAATGTCAAATTGTCCATAAAATATCAGTAAACAAATTACTCATACTCAACATGTCCAAAATTATTTCATACTATTCTCTTCATTTTTCTTCTTTTAAACTCCAAAACTCCAAAATTATTTTTCTCTTCATTATTTCAAAAACTCCAAAACTGGCAAAAGAGTTCAAATTTAATTGGACAGAAGAGTTAGTTGAGGAGGGAAAGCAGAAAAACACAATCAAAATACAAAATTCTGTGTTAACAATACCGGGGAGATTAGCACGAGTAATTTTTTTTATTAGAGCTCGTTAATGGTTAGAGTGGTTAAGAGAAGACTGAAATTGTACCCCAAAAAAATATTGAAAGAAAATGTTAAACAGTCCAAAGCTCCTTGATACTAATAAATCTTAAACTAAGATATGAAAATTGGAGTTATAATTATGTATTAATTGCTACCAATGAACAAACCATTAGATTGAAATAAATAAAAAAATCGTTTCACGTAGAGTTAATGGTTGCAAACTTGTTTAACAGCTATCAAATTCAACATTCACTTTCATTCTCATAAAAGGGTGTAAGAAAAAAGAGAAAACAATTTACCAATTTTCTTGTACCATAAAAATGGTTTGGGCACAATAAATATACGATCTCCCATTCCTAAATTTTAATACTGAAGTCAGGCTTGTGAAATGTTCTCATGTTCGCTTTATTTGATACTTGTGCCAGAAAGAAGAATTAATAATGAAAAACAACAATTATCTTGGGCGATTTCAGAAATCTAGTAGTGTAAAGAATCCAATATGAAATTCCAAGTGATAAAATTTATCACCTAAATCGCTTTGAAATAATTGATTAAGAGGTCAATAATTTTTTTTTGGTCAGTATAATATCACTTCAAAGAATTCTCAATTTCATCAAGAACGTTATAGTATTAAGTTAAGGAACATACCTCTGCATATGTTGTGTTTTCACACAAAAAGGCGTTAAGACCCGATAGAAAAGACCATTAAATTTTATAAGGGATGAAATGCAGTTATTTTCTTTGGTGCTTTTGTCACTCACTTAAAAGGGGTAAGTCTTGAACCACTTCCCATTTCTTATACCTAATTTGCATTTTAAACAAGGAAAAGAGAATTCTTACCGGCACAAAATTGACCAGCACTATTAAGGAGATACCAATTGATTTGAATTCCAAGAATATTGGAAATTATTAACCTCATTTGACTACGCATCCCACGAATCGTAAAAGGAATTTATCGCAGTCTATGCTAATAACTAGCAAGCTTAACAAATAGAGAATATAGATGCCTAAATTTATATAAGAACTAAGATTTCCTAATATTTACTTAGTAAATATACCTTGCTAAGTCAAATGGTAAGATACCCTTTTTGTTTTTCAAATGGTTTGATACATTGAAACAAATATGTGTATATATATACCAAAGGTGCAGGGATGCTTGACCCATAGGCTTTCTCCCACAGCAAACTATTAATTTCTGCAGTAGAAAATTCAGTTCTTTTGTGAGAGTTCTTAGTTTGTTCAAGATGGGTTCTTGTTTCTCTCAGGTATGTATTTTACCTTTCTAAATTGGTGGCATAATCTTTAAGTTCTTTTTTCTTTTCAAAAAAAAAAATTGACTTTTAATTGAAAGGAGAAGGAAATATGAGAAGATTTGAATAATTTTAATGAATTAATGTCAATGGCCACATAATAATGTTCAAGTTTATTTATTTATTTCTTCACGTATATTTCTGGATGTCCACAAGTCTTTGTGAAAATAAACAGTACTAGTATGTGATGTGATAAACGCTTTCAATATTTTGGTTTATGATTTAAACTCATTCGGTTTGATTTTCTTCCTTATATATTCTATCACTACTGTCATTAAAAGGGTTATTTGTAATTCTTTTTTTTTTAAAATTCAGATGCATTGAATACTCTTGAGTGATAGCACAGACTACTAAGGCTTTGATTAGTGGCTAATGTTGAACTGTAAATAGTGTTTATATTAAAAAATATACGAATTCATTGACTTGAAACTTTTGCCATGCCTCAAAGAACTCGGCATCGACAACTTTTTAAAGCAGAGATCAGTATTAGAAGTAATACTATAAATTGCATTATTTAGGGTGTATCTCAATGTAACGTTTGAAGTAAGCATGCAAATACTATTATTTCTTGCTATAATACAATATTAAAATATTAAAGATTAAAATTCAAAGGGTTAAAATTTTGTTATTCCTTTACCGTTCAAATGAAGAATATCTTGAATATTTTTGGGAAGTATATCTTGAATATTTTTTTTTAAATCCTTACTATACTGCTTTTTATGATATACCACGTGTGAAACAAGAAAATTGCATAAAAACGTGTTTTGTGAATAACTATAATAGAAACACAAAATTCAGATAATCAAGAGTCCAAGAGTCCAGGCGCACGTATTTGTTTTTCGTTCTTTTAGTAAATCTCTCTTGCTCTACATTAAAGGCTACAATCTTTTTTAAACTGTGTTAGTGCAACTAGTTTTGTTTGCATGAAAAACACTAATGCTCTTTCTTATATGACTGAAACTGAACCAAAGAGTGAGGCGGCCCCAGCATCAGCTTCAGCTCCAAATTCCGCAGCAGCAGCTTCCTCGCCACCACGAGGCCCGCCAAGGCCCCAGAATCCACATCCATTTGAAACACTTTTTAGTGATGAAAATCCTAATGCTTGCAATATTTCGTAATTCTTAATTAGCTACCACTTTTTGTGTCTTGCTTCATTCAAGTGGTTCTAGTTTAATTATATCATTTTTCAGATGATGAGTTATTATGTGTAGTTGAGTAATTTACAATAAGATTTTTATCTATGTTCAACTTTGGGAATCCAATAAGTTTCTTTATGTTTGCTTCGGAGTTAAAAATTTGTTTTAATTTTTGGGTGACTTAACATATCATATTATTCAAAGAATATATATATTTGGCCTTCTAAAGGCACACGAGCGTTAATATAGGTTAGGCTGATATAAAAAAAAAGGAAATGCTTAATTTGGACTTCTTTAGTTTTATGGCTAGGTAGTTTGTATCTGCTATCAGAATCCCCTTTTTCATTTCTTTTGTGTCCCATTATTCCCATAGAATGGGTGAGCAGATAAGAATTAATCGTTAATGGGAGGTATTAAAATTTTTACATCTGTCCGAACTATATTATAAAAAATTTAACAAAACCCAATGTTATATTATGTAATTATATATCTAACAATTGATGTGCTTTCTTTGAATTTCAGTTTTGGGTATTTCGTGTTGGGTCCTAATGAAAGAGCACATAAAAATTACCATCTATGTAACAAGGCACATAAAAAAATGGTTGGTCCATTTTTAAAATTACCACCTTTTAGCACTTTAGCCAAGAAAATTTACCACTTAGAAATAATAATAATAATAATAACACCAAGTTCACTTGTTATTGTGTGTCAAAGGCACTATGAACCTTACAGTTACAGAGTGTAATTGACACAAAAGAATTTCTACAAATTTGGAAAGAAGAATTTTGGAAGTCAATAGGAAGAGAGTCAAGGTCGTGAAGCCGGGTTCTATAACTTCATTTCCAACTACTGAAGTTCGGGGAAGTTATGCCCCACCTTTCCATGTATGTTTTATGTAACGACTAAAGAGGTTTTACATCTCCTTGTAAATGGTTTTCTTTTGCAAACGACTCTTATCACTTTAATGTTTGGTTGTGCATGTTGTAATCTCTATTGTCGTGGGTTTCCTCTTTGTTCTAAGTATAAGTTGCAATGTAGCATAAAGCCAATTTGGTGCAACATTTGCCAAATGTGATTTTTCACTCCAAGATTAGCTAGATAATGTCTTATAAGGCCTCAGGCTGATGAGTTCTTGTAAACGTGTATTTTCGCGCCTCTCATGTCTTAACTGAAATTAATTTCTCGGTTATTTAGTGCTGGCAGATGGTAAAATGATTATGTTTGCACCCAAACACTCCCCAGAGGTTTTCTTCTCATATATAATATCTTTTAGAGTTTTAATGTTGGAATATGTGCACTTTTACTAATTTTGTGACCCTACATCAAGAAATAAAATATAAAAATAAAACTTTTCAGTAAGAAAATGAGAAAAAGATAAAAAATCTTGTATTTTGGAAGGTATTTCTTACCTCTCCAATTGTTGGATTGGAAAAATCATTTCTTTCATTCCGGATTTAATGTTTTTTCACAGTAAGGAGGCAACAAAGCTGATTCTACTTCGAATAATTCATATATTCTGTTTCTCATGTGATACTAATATTTATATAGTCTGTACTGACACGGCCTCTTATATTAATATAGGCAAATATGAGCTGTCTAGACATTTGCAACCCTTGTACGGGTTGCCTGTAGGTCTGACTTTGGCATGACAAAAATTAATATAATCTCTGTTTATGCTAAAAGAATGAAAGAAAAAAGGAAGTGAGCAAACTAAGTTGATATCAAATTGGGAATTCTTGTTTTGCGCTAATGCTTCGCTTTGTTGGATTAGGACCTCCTCCATCCGCTTTCCAATGGCTTCTGAAAATTTAACAACTCTGCCAAATCAAGTGAGCCACTACCTTTAGCGTCAAATGACTTACTTCTACTTTTGAGACGTGAAACCTTCTCCTTGGTTGACCCTTTTGCATCTGTGAAAAATCCAGCCCGAAGAGGCTGATGGAGATTCATAAACTCCAGCAGTGAATCATCTCCCAAATCCAAAGCCCGAGCTGTGCTGTCATTAGTCGAAACCAAACCCACTTAATGCACCTGGCCCTCCCCCTTCGAGGATTCTACGCCTTGTGCTGGGTTTTGCACTGGCATCAAAGGGTCAACACGATTCTCATCACTTCCCATTATATCACCACCGACCATATAGTTAGTAATAGGACATAGTCAACACCCCCCTTAGAACCACCATTGCCCTCTCCCTTGCACAACATTGAGGTCTGCACCACTGGATCCTTCCGAATATCCGTCTCATGTCCCTGGTGCATTTTGGGCATATAGGTCTGCTTAATTTTTCCTCTCGTAATCTTATCCTGCTTCTTGTCCGTGTCATTCACCATCGGAGAAGGTCGCAGCTCTAGATTCCTATGATAACACAATGCTTCAGTGTGGCCCAATTTTGAGCAAAACTTACAATAGTGCGGCCGCTTCTCGTATTCAACTTTCTGTCAGAACCCGTAGTTTTCGTCCCCAATCCAAATACAGGATTTCGGCTGCACCGCCACATCTAGTTCCTCCAGCACCCTCGCAATAGATGTCACTTCAGTGGCAACCTCTAAAAATGTGACTGTAGTGGGGCCAATTTACAGACACCACGTATCAGTTCGGCTATCTCGGTCCGTGAGTTCGTACAGGTCAGTTCGGGCGTGGTGGACGCCAGTTCGGCAGTGGCCGCCGCCGCTTTGCCGGATGGGCCTAGTGGGCTGCGATTCCCGAACCTTTCGGAGTTAGCAGGCGAAACCCTAGAAAGACTCTCTCTTGACTAGGACTCATGTTCCTATAAGGAAACTATCACCAAGGACTCTATAAATACACAACCCTATGACGACACAAGGTACGCCATCTACAGTGCTCTATACTGTTACCCTACTTATAAGCTCTATTGACTTGATCGTCGGAGCTACTCCGGGGAACTAGCCTCTCCGTTCTTTTTTCTCTGCAGGATAGCTAGTTCGACTTCCCCCCATCAGCTCGGCCATTCTCTGTTCGCTCCGCTTATGGCAGCCCAGCTCGGATCATGTTTTTGGCAGTTGCATCAATTGGCGCCGTTTGTGGGAACGTTTCTTCTTTTGCGACAACATGCCGAGGACTAGATCTCAAAGGAACGTTGAGGGATCTAAGGGGAACGAACGGAGCAACCCCCAAGATTCCCGTCAGGATCCCACGCTGGGGAACGATGGAATGGAGCTCTCGTGAATCCCGCCTGAACAACTAGTGCAAGCGGTAGCCGAAAATCTGCCCACCTTTGAGGCCATTGTGAACTACTTAAAGGGGACAGATCGAGGTTGTGGAGCCCTCCCACAGGAACTTCCGAATTGAGCACCCGGATCCCGTCCAGGGGCTCCCAAGAAAGGAGCTCTCCCCCAGGAAAGAAGAGCACCAGGTACAGGATGAACTGGATCTATTATTGGATCTAGAGGCATACAGGTATATCGCCTCCCTCTTCGTGCCCGACATTGAAAACTACCTGTTGTCCGTAAAGTTCAAAATACCAAACATGAATCCCTATGATGCTACCATGGATCCAGAGGATCACTTGTTCGCGTTTATGATGCAGATACGTCTACAAACGGCCGTCGATGCTGTTAGGTGCAAAACTTTCCCAATGTTCCTGGAAAGGAAGGCACGTCAATGGTTCCAGGGATTGCCTCCTAGGTCAATTCGGTCCTTCAGTCAACTCGCACAATTGTTCGCAGCTCAGTTCGTTTCGTCACGAGTCTTTTCCAAGAGCACTGCTCACCTGATGACAGTTCAGCAGAGACCCCAGGAATCGCTGCGCGAGTACATGGTACGTTTCAACAACGAGTCTCTCCAGGTCTGTGATCGGGATGATAAAATTGTTATGGCAGCCTTCATCAATGGATTGCGAAAACAGAAATTGTACACAGAGTTCGTTGAGAGACCTCCCAAGTCAGTTCGGGAGATGCTGGACCGAACTCACGAGAAAGCTAATGCAGAAGAGGCCAATCGCTTGAAAAGTACACAGGAAAGGCTGAAGAACGACAGACGCCGAAAGGGCACCGACCAGGGGGATACGCGACCGGGTTAGGGATGGAAGAATACCTGCAACCGCCTGCACAGGAACCGACCTCTGGAAAGAGATAGGGCCTGGACCTCCCTCACAGCGGCCCAGGCTCGGGTCCTTGCCATGATGGAATAGGAAGGTCTCTCTCGACCTCCTCGACCCTAAGCTGGTGACAAGGGCAGGCGCGATTAGGGTCTGTATTGCGCTTACCATCGTGACATAAGGCACGATACTGAAAACTGTCGCCACCTCAAGAAAGACATCGAAGAGCTGATTAAACGGGGGCACTTAAGGCAATTCATACGGGACAGACGAGCTGACTAGAGGTAAGGAGGGTTCAAACGAGAACGCGCGAGCTACCCGCGTGACCGACCTCGGGGTTCTCGTGACCTAACTCCCGAGTCAGAAGTGTAGAACCTAGCGAGGGTAATTAACACCATTGCAGGAGGACCTGTTGGGGGAGATAGCCACGCAGCTCGGCAGAACAACCGACCCCTTCCCAGCGAGAAGAACCCAAGTAAGTGACTAAAGATGTACGAGAAGATCATTTATGGACCAGAGGATGCAGTACCCTTGGCTTCCAATAACCATGAGGCCATTGTGATAGAAGTCACCACGTGCAACTACAAGGTCAAGAAGGTATACATAGACAATGGAACCGCCATCGACGTGTTGTACTATAAGACCTTTAAGGAACTGTAGTTGGAGGACAAGTAGTTCATCCCCGTCCGAACTCCACTAATTGGCTTTGCGGGACCGCCCGTACGACCGGAGGGAATGATATCCCTCACGGTCACGGTGGGGGTGTCGCCAAAGTGTCGAACTGTTCCCGTGAATTTCGCAGTAGTAAGGGGCCCTCTTCGTATAATATGATTCTGGGGCGGCCTACCCTGAACCCATTTCGAGTTGTCTGCTCGACCCTGCACCTCAGCATGAAATTTCCCACGCCGGTGGGAGTAGCTGAAGTATTAGGGGATCCAGAGGTGGCTAGGGTCTGTTACATCGCAACTCTCAAAGGCAAGGAAAAACTGGTAGTTCAAATAGCCTATTTAGAGCCATGGGAGCCCGTGGAGGAAAAGGAGAGATTGGAGACAGATGAGGGGCTGGTGGAACTGCCGGTCATCCCAGGACGACCCAATCGTGTGGTCCAAGTCGGCTCATGCCTGAGTGAGCTGACCCGGAGGGCGCTAGAATCCCTTCTAGAGGAGTATGCAGAAATCTTCACCTGGAGTGCGGAGAACATGCCCGAGATTCCGCCCGAACTAGTACTACACAAGTTTCACGTCGATCCTAGTATTCGACTTGTGAAGCAGAAGAAGAGGAACTTCGCGCTTGAACGGAATGAGGTTGTTAAGAACGAGGTAAGCAAGCTGTTAGCGGCGAAGATTGTAAAGAGGTCTACTACCCGACTTGGCTGGCTAACCCAGTGCTAGTCAAGAAGAATAAAAAGGCCTGGAGGATGTGCGTGGATTTCACCGACCTGAATAAGGCTTGCCCAAAGGGCTATTACCCTCTCCCGCGAAGAGATCAGCTTGTGGACTCAACTACGAGATATGAGATCTTCTGTTTCCTGGATGCCTTCAAAGGATATCACCAGATAGCTATGGATGAGGAAGATCACGAGAAGACTTCATTCATCACTGAGTACGGTACCTATTGCTATGTCACCATGCCATTTGGGCTAAAAAAATGCAGGTGCGACGTGCCAGAGGCTGGTAAACAAGTTATTTAAAGAGCAAATCGGTCGGAATATGGAGGTCTATGTGGACGACATGCTAGTGAAGAGCCGAACTCAGGAGCAGTTCATCACCGATCTCAGGGAGATCTTTGACGTCCTTCGGAGCTCACGCATGCGCTTGAATCCCAAGAAGTGCACGTTTGGAGTCAGGTCGGGCAAATTCCTCGGGTATATGATATCCAAAAACGGGGTAAGGGCTAACCCTGATAAGGTAAAAGCTATCATGGATATGGCTCCCCCCAGAAACATTAAAGAAGTACAGCGCCTAGTTGGAAGGATGGTAGTCTTGAATAGATTCCTGTCTAAATCAGCAATTCGGGGTTCGTCTTTCTTCAAGGCCCTAAAAAAAGGTCCCCAATTTGAATGGATCTCTGAGTGTCAAAAAAACATTCGACGAGCTGAATGCCCACCTTGCTAAGTTGCCGGCCCTAACCTCTCTCGGACTGGGCGAAACCTTGTTCATCTACCTAGCGGTGGGAGAGGAAACAATCAATACGGTACTAGTTCGGGAAGAAAATAGGGTCCAGAAACCGGTGTACTATGTCAGCCGTACTCTACAAGGGGCGGAGACCAGATATTCAGCAGTGGAATGGTATGTCCTGACGCTAGTTCACATGGCACAAAAACTCAGGTCATATTTTCAGACTCACCCCATTGTGGTGGTAACCGACCAGCCCTTAAAGCAGGTCTTGTCCAAACCTGACATATCAGGAAGGATGGTCAAGTGGGCGGTAGAGCTGTCCGAGTACGATCTCGGTTACCAACCTCGGACGGCCATCAAGGCCTAGGCTCTAGCGGATTTCATAGCAGAAGGAGTTTCGTTCGGGCAAGTTGAGCCCAAACAGGCCAGAGAGGCTTTCACGAAAGTTGAGACCGGACAGGCTAGAGAGGCTTCTACACGAGTTGAGGCCAAACAGGTCGGAGAGACTCTTACACGAACCAAGGCCGAACAGGCCAGAGAGGCTCCCACGAGAGTTGAGGCTGGAGAGGCTTCTATGCGAGCGGTGGCCAAATAGGCCAGAGAGGCTACCATGCCCGCTGAGACCAAAGCGACCGAGGAGGGTGCTAAACAGGCAATCCCGACCTGGACGTTGTATGTCGACGGAGCTTCCAGCAGGGAAGGATGTGGAGCAGGGCTCCTCATAACCAGTCCTACGGAGGAAGAGCTAGCTTATGCCTTGAGGTTCGACTTCAGAACCTCCAATAACGAGTCTGAATATGAGTCTCTGATCGTGGGAAAGGAGATGGCTCGAAAATTGGGGACTGAATCAATAAAGATCCACAGCGACTCCCAGTTGATAGTGAACCAAGTCTTGGGGAACTACGAGGTCAAGGAAGAACCATTGAAGAAATACGTCGCTAAAGCGCATGAGCTGAGAAGTCGGTTTAAACAGTTCACGCTCGAACGGGTCCCGAGGAGCCGTAATAAGAGAGCGGATGCTTTGTCTAAACTAGCCTCTACTTCTTTTGGCACGCTGAACAAGGAAGTATTGGTAGAGGTCGTAAAAAATCGGGCATATAAGCAACTAGACATGGCAGTGATACAAGTGATGAGCTCTTGGATGGATCTCATTGTACAGTACCTAGCTGGTGGAGAACTTCCCCCTAGTAAGATAGAGGCTCGCAAGGTCCTCCTCAAGTCACAGAGGTATGTGCTCGTGGATGAAGTGCTCTATAGGAAATCATATCTGCGTCCATGACTGAAATGCGTAACGCCTGAGGAAGGGAGCTACATCTTGCGTGAGATACACGAGGGCATCTGCGAAAATCACGTCGAATCGTGGGTTCTGCCCAAAAAGGGGATGCTATCTGGATATTATTGGCCAACTATCTTCCGTGACTCGGCCGAGCTGGTGTCGAGGTGCAGGTCTTGTCAACTAAACGCACCAGTTCATCATACCCCAACTCAAGAGATGGTCGCTCTTCAGAGCCCGTAACCATTCTTCCAATGGGGAGTCGACCTGCTCGACTCGTTTTCCCGAGCTCCCGAGGTTATGAGTACTTGGTGGTGGCCAATGATTACTTTACTAAGTGGGTGGAAGCCGAACCCCTCAGCACTATCAGCAGCAGGTCGGTTCAAAAGTTCCGCTGGAGTAACATAGTTTTGTCGGTTCAGCATACCACGAGCTCTGGTCTCGGACAATGATCGGCAGTTCACCGACAGTTCCATCCGAGATTGGTGCTTCGAGTTCGAAATTCTGTAACACTTCACTTCTGTGGGGCACTCTCAAGCTAATGGTCAGGTCGAAAGTGTCAATAGAATCATCTTGCACGGTTTGAAAACTTGTAGAATCTACCCGAATTAGATGGATGGATGAGTTGCCCTCCATACTATGAGCCTACCGAACTACACCCCGAACGGCCTCCCGGGAATCTCCGTTCGTCCTAACTTATGGGGCGGAGGGAGTAATCCCGACAGAAATTGGTGTGCCATTGGGCAGGGTGCAACATTTTTTGACCCAGGATAATGAGGAGGAGATGCGACTGAACCTAGATTTGCTCGAACAGCAGAGAGAAGAAGCAGTCATCAGAATGGCTAAGTACAAAGTGCAGGTCGCGCGGCACTACAACGCCAGGGTAAGGCACCTCTCCTTCAAGTCAAGAAATCTGGTTCTGTGAAAAAACTCAGTAAGTCGGGTCTTGGGTATGAGCAAACTGGATCCAAACTGGGAAGACCCCTATGTGGTAAAAGAGGCAGATCGCGTGGGGTACTGCAGGTTGGCTCATCTCAGTGGGGAAGAGGTCCCGCGCGCCTGGCATAATTCGAATTTGAGACTCTTCCGTTAGAACTCGATTACACTATCTGTGCGTTGTGATGCGTGGGTTTGAACAAGTTAGGATCTAGAACATATCCAGATTCAGTTCGAACTACTCCTCACGAGTTAGATGTCAGTTCGGACCTATCAGATCAAGCGTGAATCTGGAATCTATCTGCGTAAATATATCCACCATTTTTGAATAAGTTGTAAAACAGTTCACGCGTTGGTTAGAAACCTGTTCGCGTAGAGTGTATTCCAGCAAAGTATGATAAGAAAGCTATAAAATTTGCTAAGTGTTGAAATAGTGATTCATTCATTCAAAAGATAATTTACAAAGGATGAGACTTGTACAAAAGAGAATTGTTGCTACACAGCTCGGTCCTACATCCTGAGCTAACCCTATCTAATTCTCCCCTTGAGCCTCCTGATCAGATCAAGGGGAGGGTCGGATGCAGGGTGGGATCCGCCAGGAGATTGGCCAGCTTACACTTCCACCAAGCGATTTACCTACTCGATCACATGGGGGATTGTAGCTCAGCCACTTTCCGAGGTCGAAGCCAGGCAGATTCAGAGCTTGCACATCATTCATCTCTCGAGTGTAGCCGATTTGAAGAACTGGGTCGTTCAAAGTGGCTAGGTCGTTCAGGAATTCTTCTGATCGATTGAACTCTTGAACGCCCAGCAGCCGACCCTTATCACGAGCTGCCTCGATCTGGGTAGCCAACTCGGCCGACTTCTTCTGTTTCGCTTCCAACTGAACGGACAACTCAGCGTTCCTTTTCTCCCCCAGCTCGCGACTGGCTTGAGACTCGGCGAGCTGCTTCTTCAAGGACTCCAGCTCAGCATCAGCGGCATTCAACTGGTCTTCTAATTTGTCCTTAGCCGCTCCGACCTGAGACAACGTCTCGTTCATGTTTTCATATCTTCTTGACAGTTCGAAACCGGTCACGTTCAACTGCATTTGGCAACTAATGAGTAAACCGGACGACTTAATTCAGAATGTAACCTAAGTAAACGATCAGTTCAGGGCTGACCTGAGCCGTGCTGGGATAGTAGTGCTGAAGGACCTCAGCATTAGAAGTGACCCGTATAAAGTTGTAGTCGTCCGGGAGCACCGCTCCTCGAAAGAGCTCCCGAGCAATCTCTAGAAACTGAACCCGGTCATTGACCGACAATCCCCACTTCGGGCAGAAGTGCATGGGGTGGGGGTGGGAGCTCAACTCGGATGTCTGCTTCAGGGGAACGACGTTCCTCTGTCGCCACATCGCAGGAGGGGACTCTGATGAGGCCTGCTGCGCGACAGAATTTACCCTGTAATGGTCGAGCTCCGGGGTGGGGACAGATCGCTCTGGTAGAGTCGGCGAGGAGGTGACCTCAGTTCAGGCCCTCTTGGTCGTTGACTTCTTCCTTTTCTTCTTGCTGGGCCTCTCCGCCGGAGAGGACTGAGCTGGCGCCTATTGAGCAAGCGCAACGGGAGGCGGGAAGGGGAGCAGGGTTGGCAGGGGCAGTAGTGGGCGCAGGTGTGCTTGAGCTGCAAGCTCCACCCATGGATAGCAGTTGCGAGAATCTCTCCACTGCAGAAAAAACGTTGAGAGGTCAGTTCGGACAAAAAAAATGGGGGGGAAGAAGAATTTACGGGCGGCCAGTTCTTCCGGGGTGAGTGACCTGAGGTCAGGCGCAGGATCTACTACATCTACCCGGACCAGCTCCGCGGACCAGAGTTAGACATTATTAAATTCCTTCACATTTAATCGCGTGTTCGAACTGACCAGTCGGTCTAGCTCGGCAGCGGGAAGAGGTGAAGGAAGAGAGTCAGACACTTGGACATCCTCCCCCCAGGTCGGGGGAGGAAAACCAGTGTTCTTCACAAAGAAGAACTGGGTTTTCCAGCCCTTGATAGAGGAAGGGGCATTGAAGAACAGCTCGCGCGTTGGGAGCTCTGCCCCGCTCCTTCGAGCGAAGTCTAACGAACCATGAATTTGACTAATGACCTTCATTTGAAGGACCTAAACAGCTCTAAAGAGTAGGGAATCTCTAGAATTCTACACAATATGAAGAAACCGAGGATCGACCGAACTGCATTGGGAGCGAGCTAGGTCACCCGAATTCCTTAGAAGATCAGAATTTGAAAGAAGAACTGGGGAATGGGAAGGCGGAGACCCGCTATAAGTTGATCCTTGTAGATCGCCACCAACCCGAGAGGAGGTCGACAAGCAACCTCCTCAGGTTGAGCAGCTCGGGCTTCGAACTGGTGGGGAATGTCATATTTCTCCACTAGCTCGTCCACATCCCCCTGATCTAGGATAGGGGGAATAAGATCTACTTCTCCAAAGTCAGTATCGGGACTCCTGGAGGGTCCCTCCCTGACTCGGAGTGGGGCTGCCTCAAGCGAAATTGCTTCATCAGCAGCTCCAGTTGCAGGCTGAGCAGGTTGATCGGATTGAGCCAGTGCTCGAACAGGAGAAAGAGTGGAGGAAGGAATGTACTCTGACTTGGATGAACTCGGAGACGAAGAACTGGAAGAAGAAGGCGAGGAGGAGATGATTTCTATGGGGACAGGTCGGACTACTCTAAACCTAGGGGCCGAACTGGTTATGTCAGAATGTGTAGAAGAAGAAGACATAATAGAGAATGAGAGGACTTACTAGTGAAGAAAGGATAGTTAGGAGATGCTTAGAAGGAGGGGCGAGCACACTTCTGACCGAACTCACAACAAAACTCGAGAGGAGAGGAGAGGAGCAAACTGGTTAAAGGATTAAAAGTTGAGAAAGTAAGGAGGAAAGTGTGAAAGTAACATCTGGTAGGGCCTATTTATAGGCCACTAGGGCGGGAAGACGAAGCGTCCCGACTTAATGTTCGAATTTATTACCGAAAATTCGCTGTACGATGTGACGGTTGAGCTGGTTACTGCCATTATGATGGGACATGACGCACGAAGTGGCGGGTACCCGGGCAAACGTGGCAGTATTTGAACTAAGACAGCAATCGTGGGATCGTGAATCTCACACCGAGCTAACCCGTCGCCTCGAAATTTGGTCCAGACTTATGCGACTTTTCGATGACTCTAGATTCAAAGGGGAGCTAGTGTAGTGGGGCCAATTTATAGATGCCAAATGTTAGTTTGGCTGTCTCGGTCTGTGAGTTCGGATAGGTCAGTTTGGGTGTGGTGGAAGCCAGTTCGGCAATGGCCGCCGCCGCTTAGCCGGATGGGCCTAGTGGGCCGCAATTCCCGAACCTTTCAGAGTTAGCAGGTGAAACTCTAGAAAGACTCCCTCTTGACTAAAACTCATGCTCCTATAAGAAAACTACCACCAAGGACTCTATAAATACATAACCCTATGACGACACAAGGTACGCCATCTACAGTGTTTTATACTGTTACCCTACTTATAAGCTCTACTGACTTGATCGTCGGAGCTACTTCGGGGAACTATCCCCTCCGTTCTTTTTTCTCTGCAGGATAGCTCGCTCGACTTCCCCCCCCTCAGCTCGGCCAATCTCTGTTCACTTCGCTCGTGGCAGCCCAGTTCGGATCGCATTTTTGGTAGTCGCATCAGTGACCTTAGGTCGCGTATTGTATCCCACGTATTGCCTTTTGCAAATTTGCTCAATTCTGGATAGATTTCATCCTTACTTTGTTTTTTGTACAAATTTAACTAATATTTTCTCGATGATAGAGGCTGAATTAGCACTTGTACAAACATGAAAGTTGTAGACCTTTGAGTTAGCTTTCCAATGCATCAATAATCATCCAATTTGGAGCTCTGTGGACTGATAAATGACCAACATACCCTTAACTGATCAATCCCCTATTCAGCTTTCGACAATGAAAATGCACTTCTGTATTGAGACTTTTTGGCAATGAAAACAACTAAACTGAATTTTGAGATCTTATAACAAATGTAGATTTATCTCTTAGCTTCAAAATGGTTCAAGAATCATCTCAATCTAATACGTGTAGCTCAAGATATTACCAAAATACCATAATGTGTCAAAGCTATCTTACTTGCATTTCATCTGTTGAGTATTTTGCACTTCATGTTTTCTTTAAAATCATTTAAAATCATCAATAATCATCTAATTACCTTCTCAAGTCACTCCATTTGATGATTGAATCATTAAACCAATAAAAATATGAAATTTTCACCATTAAAATCCATAGAAATTTTCACACTTAGACTACAAAATGCATATTTTCACTAGAAACTTAGTTCATTAGATTTAAAAGCATATGAAACACCAAATCTAGATAATAAAACATGCTTAAAATACTCAAAATACACACTTATCAAGAAAAGCAGAAAAACCCAATCAAAATACAAAATCCCGTGTTAACAATACCGGGGAGATTAGTACGAGTAATTTTTTTTTATTAGAGCTCGTTAAAGGTTAGAGTGGTTAAGAGAAGACTGAAATTGTACCCCAAAAAAATATTGAAAGAAAATGTTAAACAGTCCAGGCACCTTGATACTAATAAATCTTAAACTAAGATTTGAAAATTGGAGTTATATTTTTGTATTAATTGCTACCAATGAACAAACCATTAGATTGAAATAAATAAAATAATCGTTTTTATATTCATGTAGAAATTGGAATTCGTTCCCCCTAAGATTTTAGAAATCCTTGTGCATTTCCTTCAAACATTAAATGACTTCTTTATGTCTCTTTGATAAATTTGACCTCCCCCCTCTCATCCCTAAACCAAAAAACCAAATCTCAACTTCTAGTTATGCCAGTGCCCATCCTAAACCTTAAAGCCCTTGGCTCTCCATGAACACACCAAAAAGGAGAAAAGAAAAAAAGAAGAAGAAAGAACCAACCATTGCACATGATAAACTGGTAACCATTACGGAAATTTCCTCTAAGGATGTCAATCTCCAATGAAGCAAACAATTTGCCAAGCTTGCAAGAATGCATGCACTAATAATTCCAATTGTCACAAGGCAATAATTTCTCTGTCTCAAAATGTTTATCCCACTTTGGGAAGTGCCCTTTTTGTCAACTGTGTCAACTTGGTGTAATATCTGCATCAATTTTACATGATTATTCTTATGGACATGATGTAAACAAAAAAGGTGGGGTTGGTAGCACTATTGCATTCTTATTCAAAATTTCGAATAATCAATTTTTGCCTTTTTGGCCCAAGAGCACTGTTAGCTATCATCCAACCGTTCAAAAAGCATACAGGTTTTTACACTCTTTTTCCTCGTGGCTTTAATAATTATAAACAGTAAAGAGACGACAAAGCTGATTACCTTGATTTTTTAGTTTTTTGTTTGTTCTTATTTTCTCAAATCTAAGAGTTTTTTAAGATCGATATGTTGGATCTGGAATTTCTTGAATCTTCTCGTCAGATCTTAACCTAACTTTTGAACTTGAACTAGTTCCATAGCAGATGTGAGGGAATAGACATGTACATATAATTATGGAATAGCTCATGTAATTGATCAGATTTGATGATTTGTGATTCACGGTGTAATCTTTTATAATTTATAATTCTATTAAATCTAATGATTTTTCAAATCAGAGGTGTATCTGTAGCATATTCTATATGTTCTGTTTTTCATATGATAGAGTAATATGTACATAGTCTATAACTTATTGACGGACAATGCCCTTTATATTGGTATTTATGGAAAATAAGTGCCTATAGGTTATAACTTTGGCATGACAAAAAATAATGATTTCTTTTTGCTAAAGGAAGCAAAAAACAAAAAAAAAAGAAAAGAAAAGAAAAGGAGTGAGTAAAATAAGATTATACTGAGTTAATATATCTTGTTTTACAGGTGGAGGTAATTAGTTTTTGTTAGATAAATATAAATCATTTGAGAACACTTGTAAAAGCATCAATTTTACTTCTTATACGATGCTGTTTTCTGTAATGGTGCTTATGTGAATATTCGAGGGCTGGTTTGTTGTAGACAACACTTATTTTGCAGTGTACTAGTACACTTTTGTAAAAGACACTTTTTTCATGGTGCATTTCCTCATGGTTTTGGCCCTTTTGCATTATCTATTTAACCCATTTCTACTAACAACTATCTAGGAATTTATGAATAATTGATTTTGGGCATTTCATCTAGCGTAATTGGCTTGAAGGAGTTGAGTTGAATTATATTTGGTTGGTTTTTTTTTTAAGCGCAAGAATTTTTATAGATGTATTTTTCAAGGGCTTTTTTTTGGGCTATATTCTTAAGATTTTAGGATGCAAGTGATAGTTTCAAAAAGAAGTAACGCAGAAAATGAATAAATAAAACATCTCACATTATAAAATCACCATTATTGCTTCAATACCTCGATGGATTTCACTCTTCAATCAAACAAACAATTTGCCAAGCTTGCAACTTGCAAGGACAAGCAATGATTTAATGTCACATTCTTGAGCACATTATTGCAAAGAAATACCGATCAAGTAAAGAAGGTAAAGAGCCAGCCGGTTATTGAGTGTCCATGATTAGTCTTGGAGTTAATCTTGTATACATTGGTATTATATGCACTATTATCATTGAATGTATGATACGTATATAAAATTTAGATTTCAAATTTAAATTCGTTTTAATTATCATTCATGAAATGGTAATAGTGTATAAGTGTCGGTGCATACAAAATTAATTCTTGTTCTTAATTGTTTTTAATTTCTAGTTAACATGTGCGTGGAACACTAGTTTGAATGGGACACTAGTTTGGAGAAAGAGAGAATTATATGTGCCTACTAATATTCTAATAACATCTTTCTTCACCTTGTTTCGATGGATATATTTGGAATTTTGAAAGAACAAAAGAGAATGCAAAGGAAAGACCAATCTTCCATTTGTTTGGGAGTTCTTTAAGTGGAAGAAAAAGAAAAGAAATGGAGAGAAATGGAGGGACGAATACGTTTTTGTCTTTCTTTTTTCTTTTAAAGAGTTTCTCTCCAAATATGGAGAGAAATGGAAGAATAGTAGAAGCAAAGCAGCCAAACGTCTTCTAAATGTCAAATTGTCCATAAAATATCAGTAAACAAATTACTCATACTCAACATGTCCAAAATTATTTCATACTATTCTCTTCATTTTTCTTCTTTTCTTTTCTATTCAAAAGTCAAAAACTCCAAAACTGCCAAAAGAGTTCAAATTTAATTGGACAGAAGAGTTAGTTGAGGAGGGAAAGCAGAAAAACCCAATCAAAATACAAAATTCTGTATTAACAACACCGGGGAGATTACCACGAGTAATTTTTTTTTATTAGAGCTCATTAATGGTTAGAGTGGTTAAGAGAAGACTGAAATTGTACCCCCAAAAAATATTGAAAGAAAATGTTAAACAGTCCAAAGCACCTTGATACTAATAAATTTTAAACTAAGATATGAAAATTGGAGTTATAATTATGTATTAATTGCTACCAATGAACAAACCATTAGATTGAAATAAATAAAATAATCGTTTCACGTAGAGTTAATGGTTGCAAACTTGTTTAACAACTATCTAATTCAACATTCACTTTCATTCTCATAAAAGGGTGTAAGAAAAAAGAGAAACAATTTACCAATTTTCTTGTACCATAAAAATGGTGGCACAATAAATATACGATCTCCTATTCCTAAATTTTAATACTGAAGTCAGGCTTGTGAAATGTTCTCATGTTCGCTTTATTTGATACTTGTGCCACAAAGAAGAATTAATAGTGTAAAACAACAATTATCTTGGGCGATTTCAGAAATATAGAAGTGTAAAGAATCCAATATGAAATTCCAGCGATAAAATTTATCACCTAAATCGCTTTGAAATAATTGATTCAGAGCTCGAGAATTTTTTTTGGTCACTATAATATCACTTTAAAGAATTCTCAATTTCATTGAGAGCGTTATAGTATTAAGTTAAGGAACATACCTCTGCATATATTATGTTTTCACACAAAAAGGCGTATTTCTCAAAGATTGGTATGAATTAAATTTCGGTCTGTCCAACTCGTTAAGACCCCGTTAGAAAAAACCATTAAATTTTATGAGGGATGAAAGGCAGTTATTTCTTTGGTGCTTTTGTTAGTCACTTAATTCAACTTAAAAGGGGCAAGTCTTGAACCACTTCCCATTTCTTATACCTAATTTGCATTTTACACAAGGAAAAGAGAATTCTTACCGGTACAAAATTGACCAGCACTATTAAGGAGATACCAATTGATTTGAATTCCAAGAATATTGGAAATTATTAACCTTATTTGACCACCCATCCCACGAATCGTAAAAGGAATCTATCGCCGTCTATGTTAATAACTAGCAAGCTTAACAAATAGAGAATATAGATGCCTAAATTTATATAAGAACTAAGATTTCCTAATATTTACTTAGTAAATATACCTTGCTAAGTCAAATGGTAAGATACCCTTTTTCTTTTTTTCAAATGGTTTGATACATTGAAACAAATATGTGTATATATATACCAAAGGTGCAGGGATGCTTGACCCATAGGCTTTCTCCCACAGCAAACTATTAATTTCTGCAGTAGAAAATTCAGTACTTTTGTGAGAGTTCTTAGTTTGTTCAAGATGGGTTCTTGTTTCTCTCAGGTATGTATTTTACCTTTCTAAATTGGTGGCATAATCTTTAAGTTCTTTTTTCTTTTCAAAAAAAAAATTGACTTTTAATTGAAAGGAGAAGGAAATATGAGAAGATTTGAATAATTTTAATGAATTAATGTCAATGGCCACATAACAGTGTTCAAGTTTATTTATTTATTTCTTCACGTATATTTATGGATGTCCACAAGTCTTTGTGAAAATAAACAGTACTATATGTGATGTGATAAACGCTTTCAATATTTTGGTTTACGATTTAAACTCATTCGGTTTGATTTTCTTCCTTATATATTCTATCACTACTGTCATTAAAAGGGTTATTTGTAATTCTTTTTTTTTTTAATTCAGATGCATTGAATATACTCTTGAGTGATAGCACAGACGACTAAGGCTTTGATTAGTGGCTAATGTTGAACTGTAAATAGTGTTTATATTAAAAAAATATACGAATTCATTGACTTGAAACTTTTGCCATGCCTCAAAGAACTCGGCATCGACAACTTTTTAAAGCAGAGATCAATATTAGAAGTAATACTATAAATTGCATTATTTAGGGTGTATCTCAATGTAACGTTTGAAGTAAGCATGCAAATACTATTATTTCTTGCTATAATTCAATATTAAAATATTAAAGATTAAAATTCAAAGGGTTAAAATTTTGTTATTCCTTTACCGTTCAAATGAAGAATATCTTGAATATTTTTGGGAAGTATATCTTGAATATTTTTTTTAAATCCTTACTATACTGCTTTTTATGATATACCACGTGTGAAACAAGAAAATTGCATAAAAACGTGTTTTGTGAATAACTATAATAGAAACACAAAATTCAGATAATCAAGAGTCCAAGATTCCAAGCGCACGTATTTGTTTTTCATTCTTTTAGTAAATCTCTCTTGCTCTACATTAAAGGCTACAATCTTTTTTAAACTGTGTTAGTGCAACTAGTTTTTGTTTGCATGAAAAACACTAATGCTCTTTCTTATATGACTGAAACTGAACCAAAGAGTGAGGCGGCCCCAGCATCAGCTTCAGCTCCAAATTCCGCAGCAGCAGCTTCCTCGCCACCACGAGGCCCGCCAAGGCCCCAGAATCCACATCCATTTGAAACACTTTTTAGTGATGAAAATCCTAATGCTTGCAATATTTCGTAATTCTTAATTAGCTACCACTTTTTGTGTCTTGCTTCATTCAAGTGGTTCTAGTTTAATTATATCATTTTTCAGATGATGAGTTATTATGTGTAGTTGAGTAATTTACAATAAGATTTTTTATCTATGTTCAACTTTGGGAATCCAATAAGTTTCTTTATGTTTGCTTCGGAGTTAAAAATTTGTTTTAATTTTTGGGTGACTTAACATATCATATTATTCAAAGAATATATATATTTGGCCTTCTAAAGGCACACGAGCGTTAATATAGGTTAGGCTGATATAAAAAAAAAAGGAAATGCTTAATTTGGACTTCTTTAGTTTTATGGCTAGGTAGTTTGTATCTGCTATCAGAATCCCCTTTTTCATTTCTTTTGTGTCCCATTATTCCCATAGAATGGGTGAGCAGATAAGAATTAATCGTTAATGGGAGGTATTAAAATTTTTACATCTGTCCGAACTATATTATAAAAAATTTAACAAAACCCAATGTTATATTATGTAATTATATATCTAACAATTGATGTGCTTTCTTTGAATTTCAGTTTTGGGTATTTCGTGTTGGGTCCTAATGAAAGAGCACATAAAAATTACCCTCTATGTAACAAAGCACATAAAAAAATGGTTGGTCCATTTTTAAAATTACCACCTTTTAGCACTTTAGCCAAGAAAATTTACCACTTAGAAATAATAATAATAATAATAACACCAAGTTCACTTGTTATTGTGTGTCAAAGGCACTATGAACCTTACAGTTACAGAGTGTAATTGACACAAAAGAATTTCTACAAATTTGGAAAGAAGAATTTTGGAAGTCAATAGGAAGAGAGTCAAGGTCGTGAAGCCGGGTTCTATAACTTCATTTCCAACTACTGAAGTTCGGGGAAGTTATGCCCCACCTTTCCATGTATGTTTTATGTAACGACTAAAGAGGTTTTACATCTCCTTGTAAATGGTTTTCTTTTGCAAACGACTCTTATCACTTTAGTGTTTGGTTGTGCATGTTGTAATCTCTATTGTCGTGGGTTTCCTCTTTGTTCTAAGTATAAGTTGCAATGTAGCATAAAGCCAATTTGGTGCAACATTTGCCAAATGTGATTTTTCACTCCAAGATTAGCTAGATAATGTCTTATAAGACCTCAGGCTGATGAGTTCTTGTAAACGTGTATTTTCGCGCCTCTCATGTCTTAACTGAAATTAATTTCTTGGTTATTTAGTGCTGGCAGATGGCAAAATGATTATGTTTGCACCCAAACACTCCCCAGAGGTTTTCTTCTCATATATAATATCTTTTAGAGTTTTAATGTTGGAATATGTGCACTTTTACTAATTTTGTGACTCTACATCAAGAAATAAAATATAAAAATAAAACTTTTCAGTAAGAAAATGAGAAAAAGATAAAAAAAAATCTTGTATTTTGGAAGGTATTTCTTACCTCTCCAATTGTTGGATAGGAAAAATCATTTCTTTCATTCCGGCTTTAATGTTTTTTTCACAGTAAGGAGACAACAAAGCTGATTCTACTTCGAATAATTCATATATTCTGTTTCTCATGTGATACTTATATTTATATAGTCTGTACTGACACGGCCTCTTATATTAATGAGCTGTCTAGACATTTGCAACCCTTGTACGGGTTGCCTGTAGGTCTGACTTTTGCATGACAGAAATTAATATAATCTCTGTTTATGCTAAAAGAATGAAAATAAAAAGAAGTGAGTAAAATAAGTTGATATCAAATTGAGAATTCTTGTTTTGCCAAGTGGAGCTTTTCAGAAATGATCAGCATAGACTCAAAATTGTTGTAGACAGTGAGAATGAAGTGGATTTGATGGTGCAGACACGGCATTTGCGAGATGTTATCGTTCTTGTCATCAGAGGCCTTGCCCAGCGATTTAATAGTACATCTCTTAATTCTCTGCTCAAAATAGATAATTGGTTTCCGTCACATAAATGTAAATGATTTCAGAATAGTTGTAAAAGGATCAATTGTACTCCCTATACGTCGTTTTTACAACTCTGTTTGAGGATTGGTTTGTTGTATAACACACCTGTTCATTATTGTAGTTGCTCATTTTTGTGAAGATATACAGTTCTCTAATGGTGCATTTCCTCGTGGTTTTGGCCCATTTGCATAATTCATTTTTGAGTTCGATTTGAAAGTGTTTACCAACTATGTTGGGAAATGTGCATAAATGAAAATGGTTTTGAGCTCAAGATAACTGGCTTGAAAGGGTAAGGTTGAATTACATTTGGATGGATTACTTTTTTAAGTACAAGATTTCCATGCATGTATATCTGGAGGGCCGTTCTTTTCAATATTCTGCTTAAGATGTTAGAATAGTAAGGGTACATAATAGTAAATTTTAAATCTCAACGGTGCCTGCCTCTACCCTTCCTCTATTAGGCTTGCTCATGGTGGTGATTTTGGTCTGTACATTTATACTTCAAGCAAAAAGGTGATCATCATTGGGCATTTGGTTGAAATCACAAACACGGCAGATTTAAATTTGGAGCTTTGTAGAAAGAAGTTGTTATGTAAGATGTGTGAGCATTATTGATCATATGCTGCAAAGAACACTATATGTAGCTTGTCCAAGGGTGTCTGTCTTGTCTTGCATGTTGCTCCTAAATTTAACAGCTACTGATTTAAATCTTCTGAGGCATCAAACACGGAGAAACGAACTCGAACAACGAAAGTGATATTTATACTTGATCTAACTTTGGATAATTATTGTAAAAATTCTAAATAATGCTTAGCAAAATTACTATTGGTATTGTTTATGTAGAAAAGATAAAGTCGAATAAAAATTGTAATAGCAATTTGGGGGTAGTAGGCAGAAGTGGGTAGGCCTGTCAACGGGTCGGGTCCGGGCCGGAATTAATAAATCCGGACCTGGACCCATCATACTGTATTAATTCCGGATCCGACCCAAATACCCGACGGGTCTCCTAATCTCTTTATCGGACTCGCACCCGACGGGTCCCGAATCCGGGTCGGGCCTACCGGAAAAAGGCAAAATACCAGAATGGAGGCTTGCTTGCTTCTGTTTCAAAAGGAAGGTTCCCAGCTACAAATCTAGAATATAGCTGAAAATTGAGCAAAAAGAATAAGAAAATTTCTATGAGGTTGTGGGTTCATTATTAAAGCTTGAAGAGCGAAAAGTGGAGGCTCAGATTGGAGTCTGACATCTAGACAGGCTAAAACCGCCATGGCTGCAAACAACAGTTGCCGCATGAGAGAAATCAGATAAAGAACCCAAAAGGAAAAATGAACCAAAAGTGCCCAATTTTCCTTTTGAGCCCTCTGCATATCCCTCACAGACCCTCCCAAAGTTCACCAGCCAAAGCTACGGAAAAGCTCAAAATCTTGATTTCTATTTAGTTTTGTATTGATAATAAACAAAAAAAATCATCACAGCCTTAGATAAGCAGTCGGTCCTTAAATTCACGGTCTCTTGACAAAGACAAAATACCAGAATGGAGGCTTTCCCCTCACCATGCTTTTTACAAACTCTTACGGTATTGAAAAATAAAAATATATATATATCTGTGATTGTGAGAAAGAAAGCCGGGCTGCTAGAAGCCTGGAAGAGTTGGGCTTCCTTTGGAGCTGCAACCGTCAGGCATCAGAGATGGACGAGAGCTCGCCGGTTTCACGGCGGACTGGCGGAAGCAGAGCAAAAGAGAAGAGAGTGAGACTGGAACTGGAAGAGCTGGAAGGCAACGGGCTTCTCTGGAGCTGGAGATGGAGAGAGCGTCGCCGGTTTCACGGCGGACTGGCCACTGGCGGAGGCGGGAGGCAGAGCAAAAGAGAAAAGAGAGTGAGGGGAAAAAGGGATGTGCGGCGGTGGGTGGGTATTTGGGTTGGAAAAATTTGGGAATGAAAGAGGTAAGAAATGTAGTATTGATATGAATAATTATGATAGATTGGTATATATTTTGTAAGTCATAATTAATTAAAACGGGTTCGGGTCGAATACGGGTGAAAATGGTATATTCCGTATTCGATCCGTAAATTTATTAGATAAAATGGGTCTGGATCCGGGTCCGCGAATTTATATACTTACCCGTACTCGGAAAATGTTGGCGGGTCCGATCCGGGTCCGAGTCTAGACCCGGACCGTTGACAGCCCTAGAAGTGGGGGAAACTTCTATAACATGGAATAGTGGATGGGGGAGAGCTTCTCCGCTCCGTAGGGCAGGAAGGGACACCGGCCATCAAGATTTTACAAATATTGATGGAGTCCTTCAAAAAATTTGAAATTTTTTATTTATATTCATGTAGAAATTGGAATTCGATCCCCCTAAGATTTTAGAATCTTGTATATTTCCTTCAAACATTAAATGTCTTCTTTATGTATCTTTGACAAATTAGACCCCGCCCCCCTCTCCTCCCCAAACCAATAAACCAAATCTCAACTTTTGGTTACGCTAGTGCCCATCCTAAACCTCAAAGCCTTTGGCTCTCCAAGAACACACCAAAAAGGAGAAAAAAAAGTCCCAACCATTGCACAAGATAAAACTCATAACCATTACTGAAATTTGCTCTAAGGATGTCAATCTCCACTGAAGCAAACCAATTTGCCAAGCTTGCAAGAACGCATGCTTTAATTCCAATTGTCGCTAGGCCAATAATCTCTCTGTCTCAAAATGTTTATTGCATTTTTGGAAAGTGCGCTTTTTGGTCAACTTGGTGTAATATCTGCATCTATTTTACATAATTACTCTTATTGACGTGATGTAAACAAAGAAGGTAGGCGGCTGGCAGCACTATTGTGTTCTTATTCAAAATTTTGAATAATCAATTTTTGCCTTTTTGGCCCAAGAACACTATTAGCAATCAATCCAACCGTTCAAAAAGCATACAGTTTTTGCCCTAAGGGTATCTGTTAGGAAAAAAACCATTAAATTTAATGAGAGATGAAAAGCTGTTATTTTCTTTGGGGTTATTAGTACTTTACTCTCGTAATATTCGGTGCCGTTATCAATTTCCCCCTTAACGTTACCTTTTAGTCACTTTGCTTTCAGGACCAACGGTCAAATTTAATAGAATTTGTTATTTAAAGTGAAAAGACATGTTTAGACCTTAAAATTATTATCACTTTACTCCTACAAACTATAGTCTCAATATCAATTTATCCCCTAGAGTTATTTTTTAAGCAATTTATCTCATCATTAAACCCAACTTAGCAAGTTAAAAAACTTTAGAAAAAAGTACCCTCCTTTTTGTATGATAAAAATAATAAAAAATTTAGAGGCGTTCTTCTCCTTTTTAGTATCAAGAAAAAGAAGTCAAAGTGTTAATCTATTTCTTCTTGGCAATCTTATTAATATTGAAAAAAATTAGAAAGATGGAGAGAGAGAGAGAGAGAGTTTAATTCTTTTTTAAAAAAGATACAAATAAGAAAGAATTAAATACTTTTATTATTTTAAAATTATTTCATTTCTCTGTTTACCACCACATTCCAATTCTTATCTCGACAACATTAAAGTAATAGGATAATGTTAGATTCTTCTTTATTTTCTTTCTTTGCAAAAATCTAATTTTTTGTCTCCTTCTTTCCCATCTCTTTTTCTTTTCTCAGTATTAATAAGTGTGAAAAAGAAATTTGAGAAAATCCTTCTATTTTTATGTTATTAGATCTCTCAAAGTGAAAAAATGGAAGAATAACCATTCCAACTTTTTTATTTTTAATTGTATCTAAAAAAAAGGTAAATATATTTAAAAAATTTTGACCATAGTAGTTAGATTAATAATGAGATAAAATGCCTAGAAAATAATGTCAGGAATTAAAGCAATTGTATCACTATAATTTTCAAGGGATAAAGTGATAATAACAATATGCTAATGCTATAAAATAAAGGGGTATTTTTGTCCAAAAATTCTTAACATGTTGTGTTGAATTACTTATGGGGGGTGAAGTGACTAAAAGATAATGTTAGGGGATAAACTGATAGTAGTGATATAGTTTGAGGGGGTAAAGTGATAATAACCTTTTTCTTTGGTATTTTTGTTAGTCACTAATTCAACTTAAAAGGGTAAGTCATGAACTACTTCCCATTTATTATACCTAATTTGCATTTTACACAAGGAAAAGGGAATTCTGGCTGGTACAAAATTGCACCAGTTACTATTAAGGAGATACCAATTGATTTGAATTTCAAGAATATTGGAACTTATTAACCTTATCTGACTACACATTCCATGAATCGCAAAAGGAATCTTTCACTGTCTATGTTAATGACTAGCAAACTTAGCAAATAGAGAATATAGATGCCTAAAGTTAAAAAAGAACTAAGATTTCCTAATAATTACTTAGTAAATATACCTTGCTAAATCAAATTGTTAGATACATTGAAACAAATATGTGTATATATATCCCAAAGGTGCAGGGCATGCTTGACCCATAGGCTTTCTCCCGCAGCAAATATTAATTTCTGCAATAGAAAATTCAGTACTTTTGAGAGAGTTCTTAGTTTGTTCATGATGGGTTGTTGTTTCTCTAAGGTATGTATTTTATTTTTCTAAATTAGTGGCATAATCCTTTAAGTTCTTTTTTTTTTCAAAAAAAATTTTGAGTTTCAATTGAAAGGAGAAGGTTTGAATAATTTTAAAGAAATAATGTCAATGGCCATATAATAATGTTCAAGTTTATTTATTTATTTCTTCACGTATATTTATGGCATGTCCACAAGTCTTTGTGAAAATAAACAGTACTAGAATGTGATAAACGCTTTCAATATTTTGGCTTATGATTTAAACTCATTCCGTTCGATTTTTTTTTTTTTTGATTTTCTTCTTTATATATTCTGTTACTGCTGTCATTCAAAGGGTTATTTGTAATTCCTTTTTTTTTTTAATTCAGATGCATTGAATATACTCTTCCGTGATAGCACAGATGACTAAGGCTTTGATTAGTGGCTAATGTTGGACAGTAAATAGTGTTTATATTAAAAAATACGAATTCATTGACTTGGAACTTTGCCTAAAAGAACTCAGCATCGACAAATTTTTGAAGTAGAGATCAATATCGAAGTAATACTATAAATTGGCATTATTTAGTGTGTATCTCAATGTAACGTTTGAAGTAAGAATGCAAATGCTATTATTTGTTGCTACAATTCAATATTAAAATATTAAAGATTAAAATTCAAAGGTTTAAAATTTTGTCATTCCTTTACCGTTCGGATGAAGAATATCTTGAAAATTTTTTTTGAAGAATATCTTGAATATTTGTTTTAAATCCTTACTATACTGCTTTTTATGATATACCATGTGTGAAACAAGATAACTGCATAAAAATGTGTTTTGTGAATAACTATAACAGAAACACAAAATCTGGAAAATCAAGAGTCCAAGCACACATATTTGTTTTTCATTCTTTTAGTAAATCTCTCTTGCTTTATATTAAAGGCTACAATCTTTTTAAACTGCGTAGATGAAATGTTTAGTGCAACTAGTTTTTGTTTGCATGAAAATCACTAATGCTCTTTTAATATATGACTGAAATTGAACCGAAGAGTGAGAAGCCGAAACCAGCTCCGGCGGAACCAGCTCCAGCAGCGCCAGCTCCAGCGGCACCAGCTCCGGCGGCACCAGCTCCGGAGGCGGCTCAAGATTCCCCAGCAGCAGCTTCGCGGGCAGGTCCATCACAACCACCTCCACATGAAGTAACTTATTACCAAGCACCCCGGCCACCACGAGGCCCCGCCAAGGCCCCAGAATCTACATCCATATGAAACACTTTTTAGTGATGAAAATCCTAATGCTTGCACTATTTCGTAATTCTTACTTAGCTACCACTTTTTGTGTCTTGCTTCATTCAAGAGGTTCTAGTTTAATTATATCATTTTTCAGATGATAAGTTATTATATGTAGTTAAGTAATTTACATTAAGATTTTATCTATGTTCAATTTTGGGAATCCTATAAGTTTCTTTTTGTTTGCTTCGGAGTTAAAAAATGGTTTATATTTTGGGTGACTAGCATATCATATTATTCAAAGAATATATATATTTGTCCTTCTAAAGGCGCCCGAGTGTTAATATAGGTTAGGTTGAAATGGAAAAAATGGAACAACTTAATCTGGACTTCTTTAATTTTGTGACTTGGTAGTTTGTATCTGCGATCAAAATCCCCTTTTTCATTATTCCCATAAAATGGGTGAGCAAATAAGAATTAATCATTAATGAGAGGTATTAAAATTTTTGCGTCTGTCCGAACTACATTATAAAAAGTTTAACAAAAATCCAATGCTATATTGTGTAATTATATATTTAACAACTGATGTATATTCTTTGAATCTCAGTTTTGGGTATTTCGTGTTGGGTCCTAATGAAAGAGCACATAAAAATTACCATCTATGTAACAAAGCACATAAAATATGGTTGGTCCATTTTTAAAATTACCACCTTTTAGCACTTTTGTCGAGAAAATTTACCACTTAAAATAAAAATGGTAATAATAATAGTAACACCAAGTTCACTTGTTATTGTGTGTCAAAGGCACTATGAACCTCATAGTTACAGAGTATAATTGACACAAAAGAATTTCTACAAATTTGGAAAGACGAATTTTGGAAGTCAATAGGAAGAGAGTCAAGGTCGTGAAGCCGGGTTCTAAAACTTCATTTCCAACTACTGAAGTTCGGGGAGGTTATGCCCCACCTTTCCACGTAAGTTTTATGTAACGACTAAAGTGGTTTTACATCTCCTTGTAAATGGCTTTCTTTTGCAAAAGACTCTTATCACTTTAGTGCATGGTTGTGCGTGTTGTAATCTCTATTGTTGTGGGTTTCCTCTTTGTTCTAGATATGAGTTGCAATGTAGCATATGCCCACATTTGCCAAATGTGATTTTTCACTCCAAGACTAGCTAGATAATGTCGTATAAAACCTCAGGCTGATGAGTTCTTGTAAACGTGAATTTTCGCGCCTCTCATGTCTAAATCGAAATTAATTTCTCGGTTATTTAGCGCTGGCAGATGGCAAAATGATTATGTTTGCATCCAAACACTCCCCAGAGGGTTTCTTTAGAGTTTTAATGTTGGAATATATGCACTTTTACTAATTTTGTGATCTACATAAAGAAATAGAAGATAAAAATAAAACTTTTCAGTAAGAAAACGAGAAAAAGATATAAAATCTTGTATTTTGGAAGGTATTTCTTACCTCTCCAATTGTTGGATCGGAAAAATCATTTCTTTCACTACAAGAAAACTGACTTTTCACGACGCTAGAATTGTGCTGCAAAAAGTCAAAAAACCGCCGCGAAAACCTTTTTGCGGCACAAATGCGACGGAATTAAATTGTGTCACAAAAGTAGCCGTTACAAAAGAAAACAACACAATTTTTCAATATGTCGCATGCATTTGCATCGCTCTTTGCGACGCCAATTTGAGTGTCACCACTCTACTTTGCGGCACAAAAAATGCGCTACAAAATGTCCACAATGTCAATGCGACAAAAACTTGCATTGCAAAAAGTCACCAATATAAAGGCTAGAAATCAAATGTTTTCATGGTACAATAGTTATCATGCTCAAATATCCTAAAATCAAATATTATAACAAAATATAGTTCCATAATACACTAGAATAAAGTATCATACATTGTTTTAGTCAAATTCTACAAAATTTATCATTTAATATTGTTTGCTCCAATTACAAGATGTTTCATATATTCCAAAATGTGCTTGTCTTCAAAAGTACAACACTTCATCATACATCTCTCAAAACATCTTCATATCTCCCAATCCGCGTGCTTCCAACGTACCATCCATCCCCATTTGAACCAAACCATGAAACCAACTCCGCATTTAACATCAAGTCCAGGGCTGCAAAGTGTATTCTATTAGTCCCCTGCTCATATAACCCCAGCCCATTAAGCATGAAGAAAACGTTAATATAACAATAGATACTGAAACGAAATTTGTAATTCAATTCTAACATCAAGAAAACCACCAAAAAAAAGGAAAAAAAGGGAAAAAAAACCCCTACTTCAACCTTTTCACAGACATTGAAAATTAAGACCACTTCTACTACATTATGTCCCAAAAATAGCTGGCTAAATCTTAGCAAAAACAGCTCGTCTTCCCCAATCATACAAATACTCAATGGAAAACTTGACAGAATAGAGTTATTTCCAGAAACTTTTCCAGTACCTCAAGCAAGTCGTTTGCAAGTAGTCCTGCTCCTTTTCTTCTTTGTATGGTGGTTCTAGTATAACAAAAGACTAGTCAATTAAATATCAACAAGGAGCTCATGCACAAATAGTCATCAACAAGGAACTCATGCACATTTCAATATCAACAAGGAACTCAGCAAAATTGGTCTTCTATAGAAGGACCAACTCAAAGTATGCATATTATACCTCAAGAATATCAGCAATTTAAGAAACTTTTTTATTCATTTCACACTTGTTTATTTCAGCATCATTTGTTCCAACTTCCTTGTACATTTCAGCATCATTTGTTCCAACTTCCCTGTTCATTCTATCACCAACCTGTTACATTATCAACAAAGTGTGAAGAAAAGAAAATCAGGCCATAGCTGCTGATATTTCAGAGAGTTTGAACACAAAATTGAATTGTATGAATTAATATACAACCTCTAATGAGTCCGAAATTTGAGATTGTTTTGCTGCATTCATTTCTCTTCTTTGGAGTGATGCCAAGTCACATGTTGATGCCCCTTGGAAGAACAAAGATAAACAGTAACTAAAGCAATAAAAAAATTAAAAAACTATAATATTTAACCAAATAGTTATCCCAAACCATTCTTGCTTCAAATTGAGCAATCAACTCCTTTTTAAAATCTGCCAATTTCGAATTCATTTCTTCTCGTAGTTCACCACGTATGATTTCCACTTTCTCATTCATTGCATCCTCAAATGCTTTCTTTTGTCCAACATTCATGTTATCCGATATCCTATACACGTCTTTTGGAGTCGCACCTACCCCATAAGTTTGAAGACGACCTAGTTTTTCAGGTCCAAGAATATTTGCATAGAGTATATCTTTCACAAAATTATCATCCTTGGATGTCTCTAGCAGTTTTTGTATTTCCTCATTCATAGTTGCCTAAATTGAAAAACAGACAGAAGAAAGAATTATTTATGAAGTAAAACCAATAAAAAGTGACTAAAAGCTATTCTTACAATTGTTTGTGAAGTCAACTCATCCATTTGTTTTCCTTGTCTTGAATGAATAAAAATGTCTAGTTTCGAAGGCTCTTTTCTAGTTTTAATCCGAAGCTGCCACATATTTAATGTACAAACTAAAGTGTTAATATTTCTAAATAAGACTATTTTCCAAAAAAAAATTGCTAGAAACATAAGCATTAGAATTTAATATACCTCTTCCCTGAGGTTCACATGATCTTTTCGCCCTGTTCGATGTGGCATCTTTTGTTTTTTTCGATTCTTGCTATTAATCTTGCTTTGCTTCTAATTATGTACAAAACAGAAAAAGGTAGTTAACAACACATCAAAATCATAATAGCACTAGAATTTAATTCAAAAGCAAAAGAGATGTGACAATAAATACATGCCTTGACATCTTCTGAGCTCCAATAATCAACCAAAATAGGCCATTGATCCTCCTCAACTCTTGCAGGACAGTGTGCTAATAGCCATGACCTGTGCCTCCTATAAGGAGTGAAATACATGCTCTTGACTTTTGATTTCCAATTTCTCCACAATTTGCTGACCCTCATCATTTGTACTTTCTTGCATGTATCATCAATATTTGTATTTCTCTATCAAAAATTACAAAACAAAAGTTTAAACATTCACAAGCTACAATATTATATGAAATAAAAGAAAAAATGTTGCTAACTTTGATAGTAAGTCAAAATACCTTAATATCTTCCCAAAATCTCTCCTTAGATCCTTCAGGCATGGCCCTCCAATTTGTGTACATGAGTGGTAATTTATTACCATCCTTTACTAAGATTCCTGCATGACTTATATACTATGTAGCCTTAGGACCAATTACTTGGCCCCGTGCATTTCAAACTAACTCTAATTTCTTTCCACCACCCCAACCAGCACTTCGTCTGGCTAGTCCTCTACCACTATTGTCTCCTGTGTACAAAAAACACATACACATACAAAAGAAGAAATTGTGATTCATATAATTTTTTTATGAATATTATGCAAAGCTTATAATAAGGAATGCTAGACTCAAAACTGTTTGTGATAATCTTTTCTTTTCCAACCGACCTTCTTCACTAGAATCATCATCATCAAAAGTACCATCAAAGACATCCTCTATGTCTTCTGAATCATATGAAGAACCTGATCCAGCTTCAGAATCATTGTTATCAAAGGAATCTAGTTGCTCACGATGGTCTACTAGTGGTTGAGAATGAAAGCCTTGACCGATATGTGAATTAGGATGGGAATTTAGTTGAGAATCGGCCTTGGAGTTCAACTGATGCGAATTGCTTTAGAGTTGAACTGAGAAGTAGAAATTAAGCTAGAAGCTGAGTTTGAATTTGAATTGGAGTCATGTGATTTCGCTTGACAATTAGGTCGAGAAACAGAGTTTGAGCTAGAAATAGGGTCTATGCATATTTCAGGCATTGCCCCAATGAATTTATGTGCTGGAGGCTTTGAATAATGATTGGGGTGAGTCTGATAAGATTGAGAGCTTAATTGTGAAACAGGGTTCAAACTATTAGTGGACTCAATATGCGCTCCGGACATTGGCCCAACAACTTTGCGGGGCTCCTTCATACTTGGTGCCATGGAAAACCTATAAAAGCAGCTTCTGATTTTTGAAGGTAAAGTTAAGTAAGATGATTAATTTTACTGGCTTTTTTCCGAAACTAATCACATAATTCAGCAAGAGAGTGTTGTATCATCTTACTTTTGGAGTTTAAATTTCTAAAAGCTGCAAACACAAAGAATATATACATATTAAGGAACTATAACCCAATGAAACCAGCATTACCAACTTGATAATATGAACATAAGGAATCATAAATTGAACATAAGGTAAATCCAGCATTACCAACCTGCTAAAAAAAGAAGTAGAATCCAGGTTATCAAGGAGACTAATATGAACATAAGGAATTATAAATTGACATCCAAGGCAGCTTGTAAGCAAGGAGTTTATCTCTGAAACTTCTCATCATAAAAGATGAAAGCAAAGAAAGAGGAACAACTTTCAGCTTTTTAATCCATGGAGGTATTTTAGCCATGATTAAGGGCCCAATAGTGGTGCACAATTCACAACAATGAAAAGGCTAATGGTGGACCTCATCATATTCTGTGACACCCCTACTTCTCCCAAGGGCGAATCCAAGGGTATCCGCGGAACGCCTGCCCAACTCTCGCCAGAACTCGATATAATTTCAATTCAAACTTAAAATAAACAACTAAAGAATGACAGTCGAAGTAAAAAAAGTCACTTCCTTAAAAGAAACTTTCAAGTATTACAACTCAAGTTCTCAAAAGTACATCACTTTCCCCAAAATACAGACTCCCAAAAGTAATCTAATCAATTACATTAATATTCTAATCAAAAGGGCCATCAAGTCGACCTCTCCATAATTCCTTCCATTTCGGCTCCTGTTAAGGAAAACAAATCTACGGGGTGAGCGAATGCTCGTGAGGCCAAGAAAACATGCAAAACACGTAATTTAAATAACAATATCATTTAAGCGAGAAACAAATCTGTAACATTCAAGAAATTCACAATTTGCAATTGAACACATTCATTGAGGATACAGGAGCTCTCAGGAGCTAATTCCTACTTGCTTTACCAAAGTTCAATCCAATGCTTTCTCATGATGACATTCTGTCACCCGGGTAGATAATCAAGTCCATAGAATTTCACTTTTCTAATTATGATTTTGAGTCGACATGAGAGGTACCTCCCACCCGAATCGGTGTGGTACATGCTATCGCGCTCAGGGAATCGATGATACGTTTATGGTCCTGAGTCGACATGAGAGGTACCTCCCACCCGAATCGGTGTGGTACATACTATCGCTCAGTGGTCGATGAGACATCGCTCCAATCGACTTATACTTTGTTTATGGTTTTGAGTCGACATGAGAGGTACCTCCCACCCGAATCAGTGTGGTACATGCTGTCGCTCCGAGAACCAATTACAGCACTGAAACGGTATGAGAGGTACCTCGCACCCAAATTGGCGTGGTACATGCTATCCGTTCAGAGCTCATGAGTTAAAACTATTCATGTACAATTACCAATCATTGTTTATGGTTCTGAGTCTATATGAGAGGTATCTCCCACCTGAATCGGTGTGGTACATACTATTACTCAGGGAATCGATTAGAGCACTGAGACGGTATGAGAGGTACCTCCCACCCAAATTGGCGTGGCATATACTTCCACACAGGGCTTACGAGTTAAATATGTTTATGAACAATTTCCGATTATGTGTATTCATGTAACAAGTATAGCATAATTAAAAGAAATAGAGGACGAGGGCTTCCCCACGAGTATACACATAAGTCGAGGAGGTTCACTCCACTCGACATCTCAACACAAATATGGTTTACAATAGCAACACTTCACTTAATTCATATAACAATTTACTTCACACAATTCGAATATCAATTCACATAGCACAATTTAATTGTAGTATCACTTAAGGGAGAACGAGTGAAGTAAAGTACACACTCGTCTCAACAATTCCATAGTACTCAATTAACAATTAAATCATTTATCAACAATTCATGCACTTGACACTCACCTAGTCAAAAGGAGAGTAAGAAGCACGATTCAAACACTTAGGCGTCCGTTATGAGATCCTCTCGAAGGTTCCCTTGAATGTCTGAGCAAACAATAGGTATCTATTACACACTATCATTTACAATCCCCAATTATCAAGGAAGATTACACACTTGTACAATTTAAAAAAATCTCATGAAAATGAGCCTTAACTTGCTCAAAATTCAAGATTCGAAGGTGGTGTTTAAAAGCACAAGGAAAAACTAATTTCCTTCATGAAAACAGGTCCAAAATGATCTATTAGTATTGAAGGATAGGGAAGAGTCTCAAAAACTCAATTCCCGTCAAGTTTGAAAATTTCTGATTCGAGGTACATTCTTGGAAAAATCATAACTCACTTTCGGTAAGTCCAAAATTGAAAAACTTGGTACCGTTGGAAACTACTTCCAAAGTACTAAAATTTCCTAGAAGGTACTTTTCCATGATTCAAAACGGAAGTCACTCAAATTTAGGCTTCAAGTGGCTGTTTGGACTCCTAAAACAGTTTCAAGGTTGGTTTTTGGCGAACTTTGGAAATTCGGTAAAATTCACAGAATGTGACCTAGTCTCTCAAATTTGGAACTCAATTAGATTTACAATCAAAGTTTAAAACACCGCAAACGGAACAAGAATCGGAGTTTTGAGCACCACACAAAAATGAAGTCCACTGGGCAAAATTCCAGATTTGAGTCACAAACTTTAGGATTCTAGTTGGGCATCGAAATGGACTTGGAATGGCACCAAATTTGGTATGATTACATTAACATATAAGGGGTATTCCTCTGTCAAATTTCAAGTAAATATTCATACGGGAAGTCAGTTAACAAGTCCACTAAAGTTTCAAGAATTTCCAAGGCAAATCTGCCTTAGACTTTCATTTTCCTCTTTTCAAACCTTTGGCCAATGAAATCATCTCAAATATGGTTCATTTATGAACCAAAGGTTCAATAAATATTTAAGATACATTTGGTAGGTGATTAACACCAAGAGTTTCGAAATAACAAGTCCCAATTCGAAATAAACTATTGACCAGTCCAAAACTAGGGTTTTCTATCACTAACGCATGTCTGAAATTAGGCCATAACTCACTCAATTCAACTTGGAATTAAGCATGGTTGGTGGAATTGGAAGATACACTCATAGGGTTACATTTTCTCAGAAGAAATCATTTTAAGATTCTGTCCATAGCTAACTCAAATTTCAACCACAAGTTCCAGCATCTCATTGGCTCTCTAGCAGAGCAATGAAACAGGACAGGCAACTTTGAACAATTAGTACTGTTCACTCAGGTCGAATCAAGGGGTGAATTTTATACCTTTGGAAAATTGAAAGTGTCTAATTTCAAATGCCGCAAATGGCACTCGATTTCGACGTCGGAGCAAAGAGTTATGGTCAATTAAAATTCGCTGCCAGAGCACCACTGGACATATTTTCCAGATTTGAACACATTTCGAAAATGCAACTTTTACCCATCCAAATCAAGTGATTTTTGGTAGAAACTTTCTACACAACCTATACAACATATATACATCAAAATAAAGGCAACTTAACCACAAAAATTTCGAACTAAAGGCTCGGTACAACCGGGGGCAGATTCGTCCCTTTTCACTTTCAAACTTTCCTTTGATTTCTTTCCACTTTCTCAACTTAAATCCACTAGTTTAGCACTAAAACAACACAAATAACATATAAAATCATCATAACAGCCCATCAAGTCCAATGTGGGATTTCATAGAGCCCACTCACAAGATTTACAACCAAACAAAGCTACCCACAAGAAGCTACAAGGTTCTAAGCTCAATTTAACTCTTAAATAACAAGTTTCAAGGGTTGGATCATTTGATACCTTCTTAGATGCTAAAGGTCAGATTTTTGGCCACAAGAAAGCTCCAAGAAACCATAGAAATGAAGCTCTTCTCCTTGCCTAAGTGAATCTTCAAGTAGTTTTGAGTTCAAGTTGTAAGTTTGGAGTGAAATGGATGGTTGGATTGAGTGAGATGAAGAAGAAAGTTTTCCTCCTCCTTGGCTTGTAGGTTTCAGCTGTCTTGGATGAAGGAAGGGAGAGAAATGGCTGGTGGTGAGGCTTCTTGAAGAAGCTTGGTAGGTAGCAAAAGTCAACTCTCCAATAGTACGCGTACGCGCGCGTTTCGTGCTCGATTCCTCTCGGATTTGTTTCACTTGTACACTATACCTCTAATGCACTTACTTTAATACTAATATTATTCACTCTTAATAGTTTAACAATAATTTCTAGAATCCTCCAATTAGTCGCACGCGCGAAAACGCGAACTTTCAACTTGTGCGCAATAAAATGAAATTTCTAAGAAATTCTTATAACGATAGTATCACTAACTAATACTAGGGTATTAATCATAAAAATACCTATTTTAAGATTAACGCATGAGTTTTCAAATCTCCCAGGTTACTGTACTCTCAAATCAAATATTGCCTCCAAACGTGTATTCATTAAATCTCGCTAAACGAGCTTCCAAAATTTAAATTTATTCACGGGACATTTTAAAAATGTATGCAAGTCGTAGTTCCGTGTAAATGGTTCTAAAAGGGTTAAAATAAATTATTCGGAGAAAACGAGTGGATAAATATTTAGATAAGCCAGTAAAATAAGATAAAAAATAAGTAAATTTTTTGGTCCTCACATCTTCAGACTTAACTTTTAGATACATTTCTAAGCAGTCAGAGAAAGAGAAGTATTTTGATTCATTAGCTATCCAAATTGTCACTGAGAGTTGGAAGCTTCGCCAAACTTTTAGGTTCCAACTTAGAATTCTATATTAACTCAGCTAGATGAAATAATCAATCGAGACTTCAAAATTTACTGATGACTGAATATTGGTATGGCTAAGGCAAACGACTGGAGATGGATATAGGTATTATAGTAAAATTATCATGATAAGAAAGCTTTCAAAGTTTCCAAACGATAATCAAGCACTAGCATGTGCAGTAGTATAACTCACAAGCAACAAGCAACATATTGGTCAAATAGCCACTAAAGATCAAATCATAACCAGAATGACGCATAAGGAAGGACAATGAAGATGTGGTATTATGAGAACAACATCTTAGCTTGTAACAAAAAGCAAAAAGTAGTCACTGAAGCGAAACGGCATATGCATACAATGCGGCATATCCAAATTAGGTAAGAGAAGAGGATAAAAAAAAGCAAGCAAATTAAGTATGACACCAGATAGCCCCAAAAATTTAAAAGGAAACAAACAAAGGAATGTCAAAGAGCAAGTAATCAGCAATATTGATAGCAAATACCACAAGTTGAAATGAGTAAAATGAAAATATCACAAAGAAATTGAGCTTAATTACCTCGCTAGTCCAGCTTCAAAAGTTTCGCTCAAATTAGATTGGTTTCATCGGTAAACTTGTTGGTTCCTATTGATAGTCATAGGACTGATGCCAACAAAATGAAGCTTTACTTGTTTTACTGCTTTCTTGAAAAAATCCGAATTGGTTTTGGCTTTGTAATGTGCAAATTTTTGCTCAAAATCAGCACAGATAGCTGCAGAAAACTCTCATATGGAAAGTTTTTAACTCCAATTTTTACTCACTTCAAAATACCCTTCACTGGAGTGTCTCCAAAAGAAAGTGCATCCACCATCTTTTCAAAAACTTATTTTGAAAAGTAAAATCTGAGATTCTTTGATGGTCATTGGTGCTACAAGGAGTCTGTTTTGGAGTTTAGGACAAAGAGTCGTCATGAAACTCCTGTTACGCCCAGACCTGCCAGAGACCAGTCTCAGTATGTTTCACCCTTCACTATCCATCCTAGAAAATCATCCACTCAGCCTTCCTCATCCAACCATGAAGTCATCTCCTTATTTAAAGAGCTCAAACAACACATTCTCCTTCTTGAAGATGGTCTGATGATGACTATGTCATCTAAGTAACAAGTGACCTTTATAGACAAAAGAAACCTACTTGTGCCTCCTGTCCCACAAGAAGATGAAAATGTGCACCAAAAGAAGTCTCGGACTGAGTCAACTCCTATTCCACAGGATAAAGGGCCACAAACTGAATCCACTCCTGAATCCACTCCTGTCTTCGATCCTTACACTTTCCAACCTTTTCTTAATCAGATACAACTGAAATTGATATTTGGAATTAAGGTGGAAAAGTTGTGTGAAAGCAGGGTAAGTTGATGAGCAAGTTGCAGAAAATAGAAGAGAATACGCGACCTCAAGCCACGTATTCATGAAGTCGTGTTTTTGCTTCTGTGCATTTGGCACCACTACAACTGCTATTTTCTCAATGATGGAGGCTGAACTAACTCTTGTGTAAACATAAAAGTTGTAGTTCTTTCAGTTAGATTTCCAATGCCTCAAGAATCATCCCATTTAGAGCTATGTGGACCGAGATATGATCAAAATACCATCAACTGGTCAGAGCTCTGTTTCACCTTTTAACAGCAGAGTTGCACTTTTGTATTTCGACTTTTTTACTAGAAAGCGACCAAACTGATTTCGATGTCTACATACCAAATATAGATCTATTTCTTCGCTTCAAAATGGTTCAAGAATCATCTTAATCCAATGTGTGTAGCTCAAGATATAGTCGAAATACCACAAGATGTCAACGCTACAAAAGTTTTCTTCTTTTGTTCTTGATTGCATTTCCTCTTTTACACTTTTTATTCTCTTTTTATCACTTCAAATCACCATCAATCATCCAATTATCTTCTCAAATCACTCCAATTGATGATTGAATCATTAAACTTACAAAACATGAAGTTTTCACCAATAAAATCCATAAAAATGCAATTTTCTCCACTTAAACCATAAAATGCATATTTTCACTAGAAACTTAGTTAATTAACTATAAAAGTAAATAAAATACACCAAAACTAACTAATAAAGCACGCTTAAAACACGTAAAATATATACTTATCAAATACCCCCACACTTGAACTATTGTTTGCCCTCAAGTAATAAGAAATACATACCAATAATAATCCAAAAATTTGAAAATAAACATATGTGCACCATTCAATTTCATTTCTCAAAACAAGGTAAATAACCACTATGCAATCATTTATTAATCCTCAAGTACTCGTAATATCAAGTAAAGAAGAGCTAATTATACCCTAATTATGCTAGTTCAATTCAATTTCTCATCTTCACTCAATGTCACAAGTAAGTAACACATATGGTCAATAAAAATGCTATCCAATCCCATGATCATCTTCTTATTCAACTTAGTGAGGGATTTATTCATATAATATAACTAAATATTACTCAAGTTGTGCAAGTGTCTTTTGACGCGAAAATCAACATTTGTAGATGAAGATCATCGGTTACTCAACACTTCACATACTCAAGTTGCTTTGCATACTCTTAATTCGAGTATTTTTTTACGCGAAAGTCAACATTTTTAGATAAAAACTACCGGTTACCAAGTACAAGAACCATTGGAGTAGAACAAATCTTATTCTCTTTTTTTCTTTTTCTTTTCTTTTCATTTTTTTCTTTTTTTAGAGTAAATATAATAAAAATTCCCTCAAAGAAGAATCAGGAGAAAAGTGTTACCATTATTGACCATATTTATCACTTAACTATGTAAAATCAAATAAAGAGAAGATATTTCATCAAACATACAAAATGTAGGCATAATTTTCTCCACTTTGTACGATATACTCTCCTATAAATACACCAATTATAATCACATAATAATCATTTCCAAATTAAATGAGAAAATAAATATTCAAATCACATATATTTATCTCAAAATAGAAGGAATTTGAGTTATTAATGGTATGGAACTTGTTACCCTTTGGACAAAATCGAAAAAAATTTGAAACATTTTGGGGCAAATTTGTAAATTTGGACAAGATTTTGAAAAACTTTTGGCAGAGTTTCCACTTAAAACTAGACTAAACTCCTTGTCAACAACCTCAAGATTGATAACATTCAAGTGCAAGAAATATTTCCAAGGCAAGTCCAAATCATTTCAACCAAAATTCAATCACATACAATGCCAATAGGTTCAAGGTTTCCCTCCCCCACATTTAACATGCACATTGTCCTCAATGTGTAAAAAAAAAAAAACCAAGATAAAGAAAGTAATACTCCCCTATTGTTGCAATCGAAATGTGTATCATTGAAACTTCACAATCCATTGTCCGTGTTTCTTCAAAATTTCATGAGTTCCATTAGAATCCATTAGTGATACAACCTAAAATGCAAAATAGAAAATAAACTAGGTAAGGGTCAAGGATGCAACAAGTGACAAATGCATGAAGAATATTTTGCAAATAATTCTTTGCCAAGGTCTCTCACATTAGCACACCACATTTCTCAAACTCTCTAAGCATTGAGCACAATTATCACCCTCTTTACCTAGTATATGAAGTATAATCATGTCTCCTTCTCTAGGTGATTATAACATCACCATATAATGACTAAATTAGGAACAAAACGAAATCTAAGAAACATACATTATGCACATGTTCAATTTTACCCCTAAATTATCACCAAAATTGCTACATTCTTCACATATTCAAAATTTATTATCCAATCATACTTTATATGAAGATTAAATAGTCAAATTGTCTAAAATGTCACCGTATAATGAATGTGTACATATAAGCATCATAACCAAGTCACATTTTGACCATTTGAATCGTCCAATTATGCTTAACAACATTCCAAGACCAAGTACCACATGGATCATAAAGTAAACATTACATAGATCATCACATTCTCATATTTGATAATCTAATCATACTTAGAGATGTTAAATAAGCATAAAGGAGCTTATATACATCAACAAATAACATCACAAATTCATTATCCAAAGTGTATCAATAACTTCGTAAGATATGCAAATGGTGAATTTAAAATACCAAGTTAAGTTCAAGAAATTTACCTCACATTGGTAGAGTGATGTTTGGTGATGCAAATGATGCAAAAAGCCCTATGAAAATCATCCCAATGGACCTCCAATTGATGGATTAAGAAATTAAGAACCCTAACCCTCAACCGATTTTTGAGATGTTCCTTGGAATTTAATCGGTTAAAAAGGCTCTATAAAGGTCAAATGATGTTTATTTGATGATTTCTTACCAAGAAATGGTGTATGGGTGAAGATTGGTGAAATGTGTGTGTGTGTGTGTATGAAAACATGAGGTGAAGAAGGAAGGAAAAAATGAATCAAGGTACTCAAGTTTCTTCTTTTAAAACAAGAAGCAATACGCCGACTTCAGGAAAACGTGACGTGAAGTCACGTTTTGCTTATGGTCGCATTTTCTATATTATAGTTGCATAAGACAATACGCGAGGTGATGGAATACACGACTTTACGTCACATTTGGTAGCCGCATTTTCTTCTTTATTTCCACAGAAATGAATACGCGACTCATGAAAACACGACTGGAGGTCGTGTATTTCTGAGCTCGCATTTTCTTCATTCTGCAGTTTTTCTGCAGAAACTTCTTAACGTTTAAAAAATTATGCTTTTACTCTAATTATTCAAAATGCATCTTAGATCATTTTTTGCCAAATATTCAATGCACGCACATGTAAAACGATCAAAATATGCATTTTCAGTCTCTTTAACAAATTAAAAACAACTTTTACTCAAATTAGGGGTTGAGTTTCTTGATCGAACTTCGCCTTTTCACCTCATTTTGATCACTTTTGTTTCTATTTCCAATACCTACAAATGAAAAATAACAAAATAACTTAAACTCATAATTTAAACATAAAATCACACCAAAATAACATAAACATAAACAAACATTGGGTTGCCTCCCAACAAGTGCTTTTGTTTATAGTCGTTGGCTCAACTATTTCACCTCATTTTTTTAAGGAGGTTTTGTTAATGAATAATCCACCATTTTAGGTCGTGGTGGATCATTAAAAGGTGGTTTAATAGCAAAAGCCACATGTTCTAATGATATGAGAGATGGAAGTGACTTACCTAATTTAAATGTTTCATAGATATTACCTTAAATATGCACCACTTAAGAACTCACCAAAGGAGCGTCCGCATGGCTTCCCTAGAAAATAATACTTTTAAAACCTATATTCTCAATACATTACTCAAGAGGGATGAAAATGAGTCATTAAGGCTCACCTCTTGAGATTCAAGGTTAGCTCCAATGGTACTATAATGTATAATGGACTCTTTTTCATTGAAACGCATTAGATTTATCATTTTGATCAAAATATAATCCATTTTCACATACAACATTTCCACCATTCATGCTAGGATCATTTTGTATATGGTTAGAAGAAATAACTTCACACAATGCATATAATTGATCTTGTATTCTATCAAAGTGAGAAGTTAATTCATCTAATCTTTTCTCAACCCTATTAAAACAGTCGGAGCTTGCATTTGCTAGCTTTTCTATAACTAATTCCCAAGATGGCTTAGAATTGTTAGCTAATGGTTCACTTTCTAATTTTGAAAGTGAAGGTGCATTAGCTAACCTTTCTATTGCCAATTCCCAAGATGGTTTTGATTCATATTGGACACCTTCGGGTGGATAATCATTAAAACATGGAGAATCACTATAAATATATTGATTATCCCAACCATAAGCAAAAGAATTCCCCCGATTAGGATCATATTGATCAAAACAAGGATTGCAATGGCCCAATTCACCATAATAATTCACATTTTGTACTTGTCTACATATATAAGTTGCATGATAACCTCCGCACAAGTCACAAATCACATGATCAGAATTAAAAGCATTAACATCCCTCTTTTGCTCAATTTCATGCATAACGGTGTTTAATTGAACTTGTAACATTATAACATCAAGTTTAGCCTTTAAACATCTTTAAACCATCATCAAAAGACATCCATTCGGTAATTTCTTGATTATCTCTATTCAAGGAACTTTGCACATGATAACTATCGATTGCTAATCTTCCTTCTCTCATGCATTGTCTCCTCGTGTTTTCTACTCTCCTTGGAGTCCTAAACATGCTTTCAAAATAATTTAAAAACACGTTTAGTCAAGAAGAATAGATGATTTAACACAAATGAAAACATATAATTAAAGACTCAACATACATACAAGACACAACAAAAGGAAACTAAACACAAGAAAAATAAGTAAAATGTCTAAACTAATAAAGTTGCTCTTAGCATCGATATTAACAAATTTTTCCCAACAACGACACCAAAAACTTGACGTGCACGAGGTATGCATATATCAATTTAGCTCATGCACAATCAAGTTTTACATATATAAATTCTAAATACCCTACACGCGATTTTTCCTAAGTAGACGAGTCGAGAGCAAGTATTGAGTATTAAGCGTCAAACCCACAAGGAAGATTTTCAATTATCGGTGATTTTCGAACTTATTTATTATTTAGACTATAAGCATGAAGTAAAAGTGATAAAATTAACACTAGAAAACTCCTAGAGGTATGAAATTCCTTACAACTCTCGCTATTGAGATTACCGATTAAGTGAATGCTATTACTTTGACTAGTTATGGCGTAATTTCGTAATGTATGTGAAACCTATTTTCGGAGTGAATCAACTATACTTATAGTTAAACCATACCTACTCTTGTGATTATGAATTAACTACAAGTTCATTTTTTTTATGAAATTACATGAAACAAGTCACTAAACCCACATAGGTGCACCTCTACCCTCGTGAGTGTACTCCCTAAATTTATCATTTCCTTGAACTAGTGTTAAATTCAAATTCTCATTACAAACTTAACACCTTTAGATAATCACGACTAATGGCCGGTTAATCATGATTAGAAAAGCAAAATGATAAATAACTTGGTCAAAATAATATCATCAAATAACCAACTAAACATCACTAACAAGATATAAAAAGTTCATCCATGCTCTAGGCATAAATTTTAACTAAACATGAAGAAAAACAAATCCAAACTTGTATTATAGTTAAACATGAAATCAAATACAAAAGAGAAAGTGATAGGAGAAATGTCACCCTTGTCACATGAGTTTCAAACTCTAAATCTGGCTCTTCAAATTTTCATCCAAATCTAATTACAAATACAAGATGGATAAACTACACTACCTGTACTATACTACTCTAAACTAATGAATTAAGAAAATTCTAGTGAAATCTACATTTTTGTGGAGTTTCTCTAACCTTGCAAAGTTGTTAAAATGTCCTTCAAAGGCTGCTATTTATAGAGAATTCAAAGAGCCAAATGAGTTGTTTCTAGTTGTCATTTTTTACTCTTGAAACTCTCATGAGTTGTCTTTCCAACTTTCCAACATTTTCTTGATCAAATACAACCGAAATTGATAGCTGGAATTGAGATGGAAAAGTTGTGTGAAAGCAGAGCAAGTTGATGAGCAAGCTGCACAAAACAGAAGAGAATATGCGACTTCGGAATGCGCGACTTCAAGCCACGTATTCATGAAGTCGCGTTTTTGCTTTTGTGCATTTGGCACTACTACAACTGCTATTTTCTCAATGATGAAGGCTGAACTAACTCTTGTGCCAAACATAAAATTGTAACCCTTCGAGTTAGATTTCCAATGCCTCAAGAATCATCCCACTTAGAGTTTTGTGGACCGAAATATGATCAAAATACCATCAACTAGTCAGAGCTCTATTTCAGCTTTCGACAGCAGAATTGCACTTTTGTATTTTGACCTTTTGACTAGGAAAACAACTAAACTGATTTTGATGTTTTCATACTAAATGTAGATCTATTTCTTAGCTTCAAAATGGTTCAAGAATCAGCTAAATCCGATATGTGTAGCTCAAGATATAGTCGAAATACCATAAGGTATTAAAGCTACAAAAGTTTTCTTCTTTTGTTCTTGATTGCATTTCCTCTTTTGCACTTTATATTCTCTTTTTATCACTTCAAATCACCATCAATCATCCAATTATCTTCTCAAATCACTCCAATTGATGATTGAATCATTAAACCTACAAAAATATGAAATTTTCACCAATAAAATCCATAGAAATGCAATTTTCTCCACTTAAACCATAAAATGCATATTTTCACTAGAAACTTAATTAATTAACTATAAAAGTAAATAAAATACACCAAAAATAACTAATAAAACACACTTAAAACAAATAAAATATATACTTATCAGTGTGTGTGTGAGAGTTAGAAAACATGGCTTGAGAAGAAGAGGAAGAAGAGAAAGAATAGCCTATGTTTGCTGATTTTTAAAAGGAGAGAACGAAAACGCGGGCACAAAATGCATTTTGGGGTCGCATTTTCTGCAAGGAGGTTGCAGATTCTAAAATGCAATGCCATGTTTTCGTTGCCTGCATTTTCAATTTTTTTGATTAGGCTAAAACATAGGGTAAAATGCGATTGAGGTAGCGTTTTTGCCCATGTTTTCTTCGAATTTTCTTGAAGATTCAATAAAACGCCATCATAAAATGCGAGGCTAGCCAGCGTTTTAGTGGGTGTGTTTTATGCTCTGCACTTTTAGTGCAGAAATTGCTACATTTTTCTAAAATCGCGCACATGACCTCAATTTCTAAAATACACCCTAGAACATTCCTATGTCAAAATAAACAATTCACGTACATGTAAAATGATCTAAACATGCATTCTAACCCTCTTTAACGGATCAAAAATCACAATTACTCAATTCGAGGTGTTGAGTTCATTTATCAAATTTCGCCTTTTTAACCTCATTCGGCCACCTTTGCTTCAAGTTCCCAATCCTACAAATGAAAAACAACAAAACAACTTAAATGCATAATTTAAGCATAAAATCACACTTTATTAACATAAATAACCAAACATTGGATTGCCTCCCAATTAGCTCTTTTGTTTATAATCGTTGGCTTGACTATATAAGTTCATTTCTCAAGGAGGCTTTGTCAATGAATAATCGACCATTAGAGGACGTAGTGGATCATTAAAAGGTGGCTTAACAACAAAAGCCATGTATTCTAATGATGTGAGAGGTGAAAGTGGCTTACCAATTTCAAGTGAGTCATAGATATTACCTTGAATGTGTGTCACTTGAATACGCACCAAAGGAACATCCATATGGTTTTCTCAGACTTTTATGACCTTGGAACCTTCACATTCAATACACTACTCAAGGGGGGTAAAATATGAATCATGCATGCATGGCTCTTGAGGTTTAAACGTCATTCTAAAGGCATTATCATGTAAAATGGACATTTTCTCATCGAAACACACATTCTATGCATCATTTTCATAAAAATGTAATCCATTTTCACATACAACATTCTTATCATTCATGCTAGGGTCATTTTGCTTATCGTTAGAAGAAATAACTTCACATGAAATATATAATTGTTCTTGTATTCTACCAAAATGAGAAGTTAATTCATCTAACCTTTCTTCAACCCTAGCAAAACGATTGGAGGTTGCATTGGCTAGTTTTTCTATAACTAAATCAAATTGATTAGAAGATTCTTTTATAACTAACTCCCAAGATGCATTAGAATCATTAGCTAATGGTTCACTTTCTAATTCCTAAGGTAAAGATGCATTAGCTAACCTTTTTATTGCTAATTCCTAAGATAGTTTAGATTCATATTGAACACATTCGAATTGGTAATCATATAAACAAGGAGAAGCACTTTTAGCACATTGATTATTCCAACCATAAGCATAAGAATTGCCCTAACTAGGGTTGCCTTGATCAAAACAAAAATTATAATGCCCAAATTTATCATAATAATCGATATGTTATACTTGCATACATTCATAAGTAACATGATACCTTCTAAACAAGTCACAAATCACACGATAAGAATTGAAAGCATTGTCATTTCTCTATTGTTCAAGCATGTTTGTAATGGTATCCAATTGAACTTTTAATGTTATAACATCAAGTTTAACCTTTAAACTCCTTAAATAATCTTCAAAAGGCATACCTTTAGTAATTTCTTGGTTACCTCTATTCAAGGAGTTTTGCACTTGATAACCATTTATTGCCGATCTTCTACTTCTCATGCATTGTCCCCCCATGTTTACTACTCTCTTTGAGTCCTTAAACATGTCTCAAAGTAACTTAAAAACCAGTTTAGTTAAAGAGAATAGATGACTCGATACATACAAAAACATACAAATAAAGACTTCAACAAGACATTAAACACAACTAACAAGATACTAGACACAACAATAACAACAAAGAGCAAGTAAAATTGTCTAAATTAATAAAGAAATTCTTAGCACCGATATTAACAAATCTTCCTCGATAATGGCGCCAAAAACTTGACGAGTATGGGGTATACATATAACAATTAGCTCATTCCACAGTCAAGTTTTACATTTATAAAATCTAAATACCCCACACGCAATTTTTCGCAAGTATACGAGTCGTTTATTGAACATAGGGGTATTGGTATCGATCCCACAGTGAAGATTGTCAATTACCGATGATTTTTGAACTCCTTTATTATTTAGACTATCACAAATGCGAAAGATTAAGTTTATACTACAAACATGAGATAAAAGTAATAAAATAACAATCAAAAGGTCCTAGAGGTGTGGAATTCCTTACTACTCATGCAAATGAAATTACTAATTAATTGAATGCTATTATCTTGGTTAGTTATGGCGTAATTTCCTAATATACATGATACCCACTTTCGTCGGTGTACCAACTATACCTATAGTTAATTCATACCTATTTTCATGGTTATGAAATTAACTACAAGTTCATTTCTTCTGTAAAATTACATGAAACAAGTCACTAAAGACACAAAGGTGCATCTCTACTTTCGTGAGTGTATTCCCTAGGTTTTATCACTTCTTTGAACTAGTGTTAAATTCCAATTTTCATTGCAAATTTAACACCTTAAGATTATCATAATTAATGGTCAGTTAATCATGATTAGATAAAGAAAAGTGATAAATAACTTGATCAAAATAATATCATCAAATAACTAAATAAACATCACTAACAAGATATAGTAAGTTCATCCAAAACTGTAGGCATAAACATTAGCAAAACATGAAAACAAATACTGACAAGTGACTAATTTACGTAATAATTGTATGATATTTTATATTATTTTTAGTCACTTTGGTTATATTATTGAAAGAAAATGAATCATTTTGGCTATAATTGGTGAAAAATGCTTTTAAGTGATTAAATGAGGTTTTTATCACTTTTTACTTGGATTTTGTGTATTTTTGACAGTTTTGACATATTTTCGTATTTCGGCTATAACTTGAGGTACAGTGATCGGATTGAAATGATTCTTAAACCAATTTGAAGATAAGAGATAGATCTACAACTTTGGTGAAGACATCTAAATCCAGTTTGAAGGTTTTCCAGGTCAAAAAGCCGAATTACAGTAGCTAATTTCTATTGGTCGAAGCTGAAACAGGGCAGTGAGCAGTCAAGGGTATTTTGGTCTTTTCTCAGCCCACACAGATCCAAATGAGGTGATTCTTGATGCATTAGAAAGATAACTCAAAGGGCTACAAGTTTTATGTTTTGGTCAAGAGCTAAATCAGCTTTTATCATCAAGAAAAGTTCAGTTGAAGTTGAGGCAAAATCGGACCAGAACTGGAAATTGAGCAGAAATTGCACCAAAATGTCACTGTAGCAATCCGGCCGGAATTTGGCAGGATTTTTGGCCGGATTTCTGGCCGGATTGTGGTCAGAGAAGGCTGCTCTTTACGCAGAAAACTCAATTTCACCTCCACTAAGTCACATGTAATGCTAGACATGTGAGAAACATTATCAGCTGTAAGGGGAAAGTGTAAAGCCTCATTCCTTGACCACTTTTCATCATTAAATAGCCAAAACCATTGCAAAGAGAGGGATCATACGGGAGAGAGCTTTGGACTGCAAAAATGTAGCTCTTCCATTGTTCTTAGTGTAGGATAGTTTAGTTAATAGTTCATCCACTCTTGTATATTGGCTAGATTAGGATGAAGATGGAGATGAAGAAGGAGGAGTTGAAGTTCAAGTGACATGGGTTATCTCTTCTCCAACTCTTTATCTTTTGTATTTGATTCCAAGTATAGTTAATATACAAGTTCTGGATTTTGTGTTTAATATGTATCTTTAAAGTTTATGCCTTGGGTTTGGTTGAACTTTCTATAATTGTTGGTGTTTATTATTTGGCTATTTGATTGCTATGATTTGAGCAAGTTATTTAACACTTTGACTCTTTAAATCATGATTAATCTGGTACCATTAATTGTGATTATCTAAGGTGTTATTTCTGCAATGAAAAATTGAAATTTAACATTAGTTCAAGAAGTGCTAAACATAGGGAGTACACTCACGAGAGTAGAGGTGCACCTATGTGGTTTTGGTGATTAATTTCATGTAATTTCATTGAAGAAATGAACTTGTAGCTAATTTCATAACCATGAGAATAGGTATGGATTAGTTATGAGTATAATTGATTCACTACGAAAGTAGGTTTCATATGCATAAGGAAATTACACCATAACTAGGCTAGATAGTAGTTTTCAATGATCCAAATATAGCACTTGCATGAGTAGTGAGGGATACCATAACCTAAGGAGCTTCATTTATTATTTTGCATAAGTTCAGTAGGTTTTACTTGATATAATTCATCGATAGTCTAAATAATAGAGAAACTTTAGTAACACCGGTAATTGTTCACTCTTCCTCGTGGATCGACTCGATATATACCCTAAACTACTAGTTGACCTGTATACTTGCAGTGAAACGGGTGTAAATCGGATTTTTTAACTTGTACGTATAGCAAAACCCCGTCAAATACCAAACTTGTATTATAGATAAACATGAATTCAAATACAAAAATGAAATTGATAAGAGAGAAGTCACCCTTATCACATGAGATCCAACTCTCCATCTTTGCTTTTCAAATCTTCATCCAAATCTAATTATAAATATAAGATGGATAAACTACACTAACCATACTATACTACCCTAATTAATGAACTAAGAAATTCTAGTGAAGGTCTACATTTTTGTGGAGTTTCTCTAGCCTTCCAAAGTATCAGTGCATACAAATTAATTCTTATTTTTATTGTTTTTAATTTCTGGTTAACATGTGCATGGAACACTAGTTTGGACAAAGAGAGAATTATATGTGCCTACTAATATTCTAATAACATCTTTCTTCCCCTGTTTGGATGGATAGATTTGAAATTTCGAAAGAATAAAAGCGAATGGAAAGGAAAGACCAATCTTCCATTTGTTTGGGAGTTCTTTAAGTGGAAGAAAAAGGAAAGAAAGGGAGAGAAATGGAGGGATGAATACCTTTTTTTCTTCATTTTTTTTTTGTAAGAGTTTCCCTCCAAATATGGAGAGAAATGGCAGAATAGTAGAAGCGAAGCAGCCAAACGTCTTCTAAATGTCAAATTGTCCATAAAATATCGGTAAGCAAATTACTAATATGTCCAAAATTATTTCATACTATTCTCTTCATTTTTCTTCTTTTCTTTTCTATTCAAAAGTCAAAAACTCCAAATCTGGCATAACAGTTCTAATTTAATTGGACAGAAGAGTCAGCTGAGGAGGGAAAGCAGAAAAACCCAATCAAAATACAAAATTCTGTGTTAACAATACCAGGGAGATTAGCACGAGTAAATTATTTTATTAGAGTACGTTAAAGGTTAGAGTGGTTAAGAGAAGACTGAAATTGTATCCCAAAAAAATATCGAAAGAAAATGTTAAACAGTCCAAGGCATCTTGATACTAATAAATCTTAAATTAAGAGATGAAAATTGGGGGTTATAATTATGTATTAATTGCTACCAATGAACAAACCATTAGATTGAAATAAATAAAATAATCGTTTCTCATAGAGTTAATGGTTGCAACCTTGTTTAACAGCTATCTAATTCAACATTCACTTCCATTCTCATAAAAGGGTGTAAGAAAAAAAAAAGAAAACAATTTACCAAATAAAAATGGTATGGGCACATTAAATATACGAACTCCTGTTCCTGAATTTTAATACTGAAGTCAGGCTTGTGACATGTTCTCATGTTCGCTTTATTTGATACTTGTGCCACAAAGAAGAATTAATAGTGTAAAACAACAATTATCTTGGGCGATTTCAGAAATATAGTAGTGTAAAGAATCCAAAATGAAATTCCAAGTGATAAAATATATCACCTAAATCACTTTGAAATAATTGATTCAGAGCTCAAGAATTTTTTTTTGGTCAGTAGACTATCACTTTAAAGAATTCTCAATTTCATCAAGAAGGTTATAGTATTAAGTTAAGGAGCATACCTCTGCATATATTATGTTTTTACACAAAAAGGCGTATTTCGCAAAGATTGGTATGAATTAAATTTTGGTTTGTCTAATGAGTGCCCGTTAAGATATATTTTAGGTGTTATATTTTTGAAAATATAAGATTAATTAGAAAAAGTTAAATAAATACAAGAGAAGGTAGACAATATTAAATAGTAAAAGTATATAAATGTGTAAGGGAGGATAATAATTGTTAGTATGTGTATATATATAGTAGATTAGGTGAATGTTAAATGTGTAAACGACTGCCTAAGGGTACCCGATAGAAAAAACCATTAAATTTTATGAGGGATGAAAATTAGTTATTTTCTTTGGTGTTTTTGTTAATCACTTAATTCAACTTAAAAGGGGTAAGTCTTGAACAACTTCCTATTTCTTATACCTAATTTGCATTTTACACAAGGTAAAGGGAATTCTTGCCAGTACAAAATTGACCGGTACTATTAAGGAGATACCAATTGATTTGAATTCCAAGAACATTGGAATTTATTAACCTTATCAGACTACACATCCCATGAATCGCAAAGGAATCTATCACTGTCTATGTTAATAACTAGCAAGCTTAACAAATAGAGAATATAGATGCCTAAAGTTAAATAAGAACTAAGATTTCCTAATAATTACTTAATAAATATACCTTGCTAAATCAAATCGTTAGATACTATTTTTTTTTCAAATGGTTAGATACACTGGGATAAATATGTGTATATATATGTATATATACCAAAGGTGCAGGGACGCTTTGAGCCATAGGCTTTCTCCCACAGCAAACTATTAATTTCTGCAGTAGAAAATTCACTACTTTTGTGGGAGTTCTTAGTTTGTTCATGATGGGTTGTTGTTTCCCTCACGCATGTATTTTACTTTTCTAAATTAGTGGCATAATCTTTAAGTTCTTTTTTCTTTTCAAAAAAAAAATTGACCTTTAATAGAAAGGAGAAGGAAATATGAGAAGGTTTGAACAATTTTAATGAATTAATGTCAATGGCCATATAATAATGTTCAAGTTTATTTATTTATTTCTTCATGTATATTTATGGATGTCCACAAGTCTTTGTGAAAATTAACAGTACTAGAATGTGATAAACGCTTTCAATATTTTGGTTTATGATTTAAACTCATTCGGTTTGATTTTTTTTTATTTTCTTCTTTGTATAGTCTGTCACTACTATCATTAAAAGGGTTATTTGTAATTCTTTTTTTTAATTCAGATGCATTGAATATACTCTTGAGTGATAGCACAGACGACCAAGGTTTTGATTAGTGGCTAATGTTGAACTGTAAATAGTGTTTATATTAAAAAATAAGAATTCATTGACTTGGACTTTTGCCATGCCTACAACCTTTTAAAGCAGAGATCAATAAAGAAGTAATACTATAAATTGCATTATTTAGTGTGTATCTCAATGTAACGTTTGAAGTAAGAATGCAAATACTATTATTTGTTGCTACAATTCAATATTAAAATATTAAAATTTTAAAATTCAAAGGGTTGAAGTTTTGTTGTTCCTTCACCGGCGGTTCGAACGAAGAATATCTTGAATATTTTTTTTAAATCTTTACTATGCTGCTTTTTGTGATATAACGTATGTGAAACAAGAAAATTGTATAAAGATGCGTTTTGTTAATAACTAGAACAGAAACACAAAATCCAGAAAATCAAGAGTCCAAGTACAGATATTTGTTTTTTTATTCTTTTTGTAAATCTCTCTTACTCTATATTAAAGGCTACAATCTTTTTAAAACTGTGTAGATGAAATGTTTTAGTGCAACTAGTTTTTGTTTGCATGAAAATCACTAATGCTCTTTCTTATATGACTGAAATTGAACCAATGAGTGAAAAGCCGAAACCAGCCCCCACATCAGCTTCAGCTCCAGATTCCACTTCGCGGGCAGGTCCATCACAACCATCTCCGTATGAAGCAACTAGTTTTTGTTTGCATGAAAAGCACTAATGCTCTTTCTTATATGACTGAAATTGAACCAAAGAATGAGAAGCCGAAACCAGTCCCAGCACCAGCTTCAGCTCCAGATTCCACTTCGCGGGCAGGTCCATCACAACCATCACCATATGAAGTGACTTATTACCAAGCACCCCCGCCACCACGAGGCCCGCCAAGGCCCCAGAATCTACATCCATATGAACAATTTGTAGTGATGAAAATCCTAATGCTTGCAGTATTTCGTAATTATTAATTAGCTACCACTTTTTGTGTCTTGCTTCATTCAAGAGGTTCTAGTTTAATTATATCATTTTTCAGATGTTAAGTTATTATATGTAGTTAAGTAATTTAAATTAAGACTTTAATCTATGTTCAATCTTGGGAATCCTATAAGTTTCTTTATGTTTGCTTCGGAGTTAAAAAATTGTTTTTTATTTTTTAGGTGACTTAACATATCATATTATTCAAAGAATATATATATTTGGCGTTCTAAGGACACACGATTGTTAATATAAGTTAGGTTGAAACAAAAAAGGAATAGCTTAATCTAGAATTCTTTAATTTTGTGCCTAGATAGTTTGTATCTGCTATCAGAATCCCCTTTTTCATTTCTATTATGTCCTATTATTCCCATAGAATGAGTGTGTAGATAAGAATTAATCATTAATGGGAGGTATTAAAATATTTGCTTCTGTCCGAACTACATTATCAAAAATTTAACAAAAATCCTCTGCTATATTATGTAATTATATATTTAACAACTGATTTATTTTCTTTGTATCTCAGTTTTGGGTTTCTCGTGTTGGATCCTAATGAAAATTGTAAATCTATGTAACAAAGCACATAAAAAAATGGTTCATCCATTTTTCAAATTAACCACCTTTTTAGCACTTTAGCCGAGAAAATTTACGACTTACAAATAAATAATAATAATAATAACACCAAATTCACTTGTTATTGTGTGTCAAAAAGGCACTATGAACCTCACAGTTACGGGGTGTAATTGACACAAAAGAATTTCTAGAAATATGAGCCAGGTGGAAGTTTTTTCAAAATTGTGCAAATCAGTTGCACTAATTCGATTTTTTCAGCTTTATTTCAATATATTATCAAGATGCGTTAGCAGTTAAAAATGTTAAGATACATGTAATACACAATGAATGATTCAAACACACACTCAAAATAAACTACGAGCTAGAGACCCAATGATCTAATCAAACATTAATTTTCATCAAACTAACAATGTCCCAAAAAAAAACAAAACAAAACGAAATGTACTTAAAAAAGTTACTTAAAGAAATAATTTGGCAAATTCTTGAAGAAAAGTATGACTTATAAATTAACATGCATTCATTGCCACATATAATCGAGTCTTCTCTAATGGGGATTTTCATAATTAAAAAAAGAAACTGAATTTTAAGTGTTGGAAACATTGAAGAATTAGGCAATTCCATTTCTCTTCGTTTAGTGCTTTTCAGAGTAATATTACCTTCAGCAAAACACGAACACAATTACGGAAAAAAATCCCAAAAAAGAGAAAGGCAAAAGGAGAGGAAAAGGAAGGGTTCCGAATTGCTTACCTTTAAACCTTTTAAGATGTAAGTAAAAATATTGCATTAAGTACAGTACAAGACTCGCTTTAATATGACAAGAAATAATTACCTAATTGTGAAATCCTAGATTAGAAAGGGGAAAGTAAGAAAACATTAACTAATAATATTTACATGTAATCACCATCTTAATTTTAGAAATGTTTGACAAAATAAAAATAACATAGCTAAATATTTTCCAATAAAAGCGGCCAAGATTTTCTACCATTTAGTAAATATTTCTTTCTAAATCGATGCTCAAGAATATATAATTAGGATGATTGAATAATGTCCACGTTCTACTTCTTCTGCCTTTGCTGCGATTTTCTAACTTGGAGTTCCTTTTGAGGGCTTCCTGGCCTCATCAAGAGTTTTTCCGGTCTCCATTCGTAAAGCAATAAGGATCTCAATATGTTCGGCATGTTCAGGCATAAGGTACATGCAAGATTAATTTTTTTCAACTTTTCACATCTTCCAATATTCGAAATTACTGAAGCAAGTATTATTAGTTATTTCTTCCATTATAATTGGTGGATCCGATGTGGTTTGATTATTTTAATTGCTATTTTTTCAAACTCTGATTGTAGGTTTTTTTATCTTATTGTTTAGAGTACAAACGTCTTATGAATTCTCTTGGACAAAGGCTAACCATCAAACTTCGTTTTTCGGATATGTTTACATAAAAATCAAATCTATTATCCATGTTTTTTCTTGCCCTGGTTTATACTTTCATAAGCCCGTGACTTTTGGAGAAAGTAAAGTGTTCTTACTATACGTTAAGAAAGTTTTGATCTAGTGATTAAAATTGAAATTTCATGAATTAAAGATTTTGGATTAACTCCCTTTAATCCTTCTCGCTTCTTAAATTCCACTCCTCCCCTATTATATTCATATATATATATTGGATGATTATGTATATTTTGTCAATGTATATATAAACTAGGATGAATATACAAAGGCTTGTTTTTATATACGTTTTTCGTACTTCTGCCGTTTTGTCATTAATCTGGCTTCAAATTGTACTTTCTTCTTCAATCTGGTGCTTCCTGACCACCTGATATATTAATTAGTAATTTGCAGCTACTACCTTCTTATATTATCATGTATTCTATTCCCGCCATGCATTATAGTAGACTAGACTTTAATTATTATGCAATTTGCTTAAATCAGGGCTAGTGCTAGAAGTTAAAAAACACACAAATAAGGTTTTCTTGTTTTTTCTTTATGTGCATTTGCAAAACAGGTTCATTAAACAATTTCTTTGGCACTTGAGAGGGAAAAGAAGGGAAAAGGAAACATGGTTTGTACTTTTTTCTTAGTCACTGCTTGGATTGAGGGAATGGAAGGGAAAGGAAAGGAGGGGAATTGGAGAGTTTTGATTTTTGTTGTTTGGATTGATTTTTAAATAGAGAAAGAGAGGGAGAGAGTTTAGTTATTTTGTTGAATTATGATTTCTGCTCAAAAGTAGGTGAAAATAGAGGGGAATGAAACTAAATTTATGGAATAATTTAAATTTTTTTAAAAGATCAATTTGTCCCTATCTTTTTTCAATAAATTAACCCTTGATCTTTCCTTTTCTTTCTTTTCCTTCCTCAACCCAAACAAGAATTCAATTCAGTATTTCCTTTCTTTTCCTTCCATACTTAATCACAACAAAATATATGGAGACCATCTTCCTCTACTCTCCTTCTTTTTCCTTTTCTATTGGTATCCCTAAACTTTGCTTGTGAGGTGCAATCATGAATTTGTACTAGACTTTGGTTGAATGTTGAATTTGTGTATGGCTTTACTTGCTTGTTTACGTATAAAACAACGTGCTTGTCATTGTAGTGTGTACAATTTTATGTAATTCATAGCAATTTTTGATGTAAATACATACAGCATTAGGGTGTTCGTGAATTTATTTGTACATCCTAACTCAATGTGAGATACACCAAATCTTGTAAGGAATACACTAATTAACCATTTAAGTGTTCCCAAAATGAGACTCTGTAAAGGTAAACTTGCATTTGAGGTCCAAGCACAAATACCTACAAGATTTGGGATTTAGGATGAATGTGTGCGAATTTTACTTGCTTGTTTTTGTACAAAAAATAAAATAAAATAAAATAAAATAAAGCATATTTGTATTTGTTGTTGTGTCCAATTTTGTTACTCATAACAAGATTTGGTGTAAATCCATACATTTTAAGTAGTGAATTAAATTTACTTGTCTACCCCAAACGGGAATATACACAAAGTCTTGCAATAAATACTCCAAATCATCTTCATGTGTTACACTAATATGATCAGACAAAACTCACTAGATCTGCCTGTTTCCTGCAAAGACTTTATTACATACTAATGCTAAAATTCCTTTTGAGATATTACTATGTTTTTGGCTTTCACAATTTTTTTTTTTTTTTGTTTTGGTGGCCTTCAATGTTTGTTTTTCTTCTAATGATATATAGAGTAATATTTTTCAAACTAGAGCTAAGTATAAATTGGTCCATGTTGTAATGGGACTTTACCCCAGTTATAAGTTTTTTTTTTCTTGCTTATAATTTCCTTTGCAATATTAAAATGTTAAGTGTCAATTATCAATCCTTCATGCATGTGTGCTGATATTTTTCTTATTTTCAAAACTTTTGACCAAAGAAAAAGAAAAAGGTACCAATTTCTTCTCCAGATCCTCCACCACCAGAAGGTTCTCCAGCTCCGGTTCCACCTCCACCACCACCCTCTCATCCACAACGACCATCTCCACCACCATCACGTCCTCGTTCTCATCCACCATCTCCACCGCCAGGTTCTCTTCCTCGTTCCCGTTCTCATGCACCAACTCCACCGCCACAGTCTCATGGCAGAGCACCGCCACCTTGGCCTCATGCACATCATGGCCCCAAAGATGGTCCCCACGGATATGGACGATACATGCATGCGTTGGATGAAATGTCAAGAATTCCTGGGCTGAGAAGCTTTGAAGCATCCACTACCAGGACTTACAGGTGGAATTTCGCAGACGATACCATGGATGAGAGCTTCCACCACAGTCATGGACCTTCATATAGGCACAGGGGGCCGCCGCCGCCGCCTGATTATTACCCCGGGCCCCATCATGAAAGCTACTACCGCCGTCATCACCTACCTTCATATAGGCACGTGGAGTCGCCACCGCATTATCCGCCCCTCCAACATGACCACAGTCCTCCAGGATACCTTTCATACCACAGGCATCCGGGATCGCCACTGCATGACCACATGCCTGGAAATTACCATGCGCTTCCACCACCGCCCGGCCAGCATCCGTATGAGGTCTTTTTCAGTGATGAGAATCCTAATGGTTGCATAATTACCTGATTATGAGCGTCTTATCACTCTTGAGGGCTTTGGTTGCTTTAGACTTGTTTGGGATATTGTTCGTTTCTCTTTGATTTTCACATGGCAAGGTGCCATTTTTGGATTTTAGTACATTAATTTATTGGTTGTAAACATGACTTATATTTGCATTACATGCCTATGATTTGAGAACACTACAAGAATCTAGACTCTAAATTGTTCTTTTCTAGCCCATGAGATCTTATGATGACTGTTTTTTTTTTTTTTAATTATCTTTTCCAGTGGGAGAGGGGTGGAATTTCAGAAGTGGGAGGGTGGGAGGGGGAGATTTTTGAGGACCTTTAAATCCTATTACCCCAGCCTTACTGTTTAGTATTGGGAGTTTTTTTTAAAAAAAGTATATAATTTTTCAAGAGAGAGATACAATTTAAGAAGCGAGAAAGTGAAAAAATAATTTTAACTCGTGACTTCCAAATCCTAATACCTCAACCTTAACTATTCTCAAACACAGTTGTTTACTCCTATAGTTTTGAATTTAGTTGGAATGCAAAAAGTTAGTTAAATTGTTGAGAGACTTGTTAATTATAAGAATAATGAATTGCACATTTATCTCTAACTTTCAGAAGAAGTGTCTGATCAAAAAACCCCTTTTGGTACCAATATAACTACCATTAGAAATGAAAAGACACCAGCAAGTTTTTGCTTCTTAGTGAAGGTCCAACCCTAGATCCATTAGTGCACAAAACTGAATCCAAGGCTGCATCTAGTTCAGTATCAGTAGCTAAAAAGGAGCCAGTCTCAATTCTAACAAGGGTTCAGCCGGATCAACAGCCGTTTGGTTTTTCTTTTTCTTTTTTTCTTCATTTTCGACCTTTCCGATCAAGATCCTGCTTAGGGGCACATCAAGATCCGGGAAGGGATCTTTGATCATACTATTCCACTGCTTTTCATGTCACAAACAATCTCAATTTTATAGACTACTACTTCAACATAAAATTCATGATAAAATAAAATAAAAACACTGCAATCTTGCTGCAATACAAGATTAACTTGAAAACATGAATCTTTACATAAAAGGAAACACTAGTCCAATCCAAAAAGGTGAACACTAATTTACCCTGCTTCTTCCAACCATTGCCAAATGCTTAGGCTATGTGGTGGTTTCAACCTCATTATTTCTTACTATACCAGCTTCAATGTTTGCCTGGGAGGATGTTCCACCTTTGCCTTCAAACTCCTTGGCTGCATCATATGAAGCATGCAATCCAACCAGCAAATAGTACACAAGCAAAACCACTGTCCAAATAGAAAATCTGATGAATGATGGGCCATCAATTGAACTGATGACAAAAATATTGAGTGCAACACTAGCTGATGGCACCCATGGAACTAATGGCACTCCCCAAACCTTTGGTTTTCTTGCCTGCTTAACCATCAGGTTCAGTCCCAGTGTGGCTAAAAACCACATCCCTACTGTAATTACGTAACCAAACCAGCTAGTGACATTTAGACCCCAGCAAACAGAAGTGGCAATAGAGGATGATAGGATCAACACCAAGAAGAATATAAGTTTGTTCCTATCAGGATTTGATGTATCCCCTGAAACATAGTGTCGTCTAACTATAAGCGCAATGGAAACTAGAGTGAACAGGAACAAGGTAGAAATAGACAGAAGGTTTGCCAGGACATCAAGGCTTGTGAAAAATGCAACAATGCAGTTTGCGATGGTCATGACCACTGTGGCATTCACTGGTGTGCCTGTTTTTGGCTGATGATAGAAAGAATTGGAGGAGCCATGTGTGTTCGAGCAATATGAGTGAAATACCTCGCTTGTCCAATGACGTTTGCCAGTAAAACTGTGGTCATGCCCTTTAGTGCACCAAGTGCTACAATATACTTAGCCCATTTCAATCCTACAGCTTGGAATGCAATTGTGAAAGGTGCATCAACATCAACTTGAGAATATGGCTGCATGAGGCATAACGTTACTGCTAGGAGGCAGTAAGTTGTAATCACAATCAGCATTGATCCAATTAGGCCAATAGGGATATCCTTACCTGGATTTCTAATTTCCTCTCCCAAAGTTGCCACTCCATCGAATCCAACAAATGCGAAGAAAAGTGTTGCTGCTGCTGTGAAAATGCCATGAACACCAAAAGGTGAAAATTCTTTATAATTAGCAGGATTCGCCTTAGTTAGGCCGGTAATAAGGATGAAAACCATCACCAAGATATGAGCTATAGTCAACAATGAATTAAACCGGGAGGAGCCTTTGATGCTCAGAGCTGCTGCAACACAAATAATCACAGAAATACCAACTGCAATTGGATCTAAATGGTTGTAGCCCTCAGCAAGAGATGAGACATTTATACGGAAATCATTAGGATTATGATTGCACAGGGTGGCAAAATATGAAGTCCATGAGCGTGCGACACTAGCCCCGGCTACAATATACTCGAAAAGAATGTTTCCTGCAGCAATGAAAGCTATAAAGTCTCCAAGTTCCACTCTTAAATAGGCAAATGATCCTCCAGCAACAGGAAGTTCAACAGTGAACTCCGTGTAGCACAGGACAGAAAGCAAAGCGGCAATGCCTGCTATGAGGAAAGATAGGAGGACAGCAGGGCCAGCATCATATCTAGTGGCTTGTCCAGTGAGGACAAATACACCAGCTCCCATTACTCCCCCTACACCAAACCACAGTAAATCAAACCAATTTAATGTCTTTTTCATCTGATTTTGGCTACGAGCTCGCACTTCTTGAAGCTCCAATTGGTCGAATGATCGTGCCAGGAGACGATCTTTTAGCCGTGTTTTTGTTTCGCGCAATGCCCTGGTGTAATTTTCCCAACTTTTGAATGACTCCTCTGGGAAAAAATCATCTTTGCTGCATCCAAAGAATCTCTTCTTCAATCTGTTGCCTTGCTCTACACCACTAGCACCCACCATCTCTATCCTGGAATTAAAAACATGAAGGACAGGGATTGCTCAGAGGGCTTTTGCCAGTGACATACTAATCCAAATGGTCGTAAAGTTGATCAATCACAAAAGGAAATATGTTCCTAATTATGATCAAGTCCTTGACTGAATCACAAACAGTATCCTTACTTAAGGGTAGTGGTTAACTTCCAATGAGATTCATCGTCCTGCTATTCAGAATTTGCTCTAAGTTGCCTAAATCTATATATCAGAGGTAAAATAGAAATTAGAAAAATTTTCCAGAAATATTTGGAATTTGAGTGGTTACTAATTAGTGTAATGGCCAGTCTAGCTAACATATCCAAGCAAAAATTTGAAATTTCGCTATACATAATGCAGAAAATTGAAATAAAGTACCAAAAATATTACACAGCATAGTTCAATTTCTGTTATTCAACTACTTAACAAAAGATCTATCTTATTATTCAAATAGTACCTAAAGCCTTCAAGATAAATAGCAAAAGCTGGGATTGTGGCAGCCTTCTTATTAATCCCTTTGCTAGCATGGCAAATAATATTTATACACAAGCAAGCAAGGAATCCACAGGGGCACAGCCAAGTTTGGCTTTGTACAAAACAAATTCTAAATTCATGTGAATCAATGTAGAGGATAAAAAAGATCAACCAAGCCTTTTAGGAATCATATCAAAGTCAATTTAGCACTATAGAGTGCAGCACAGGGTTATGAATTAGATACCTAATAATTTACCATATTCTACCTAGAGCATTATTTAGCATATATGCCAATCATTACTACCATTATATCCAAGAAGAATAGCATTTTACTTTTATACAATTTTTTTAATTAAAAAGCAATTTTTTGGTAATATATATTTTATAATTAACCTTTATTTAGCCAAGGGATTCGATTGATATTTGCCTTATTGACAAAATCCTTTTTTCTTTACTCTTGGCTTCCCTTTTCTTGACCTGCATTGATGTAGTAGTTGAAGCTTAAAAGATAAAATCCATGCAAGGCAGAGAGCCAAAAGCGAATATATGCATTGCCCACTGCGCAAAAGTTCACTCAATTAATACGAATAAGATTCATGTGCTTTATATTTCAATGATAGTTTGCTAGTTCAAAGGTAATATAGATTAATAATGCCATAATAAAAGGGAAAATAAATAAGATTTGCTTTTCCAAACTCCGCTTGGCTTAAGTTCTATTCATAAACTATGAGTAGACAACTCTTTTTTGTCCTTCTGACCAACTTGATTAAAATAAACAACTCTTTTGTAGCCAATCTCTTTTAAGAATAATACATAAAAATTACACGTGCATAGTGCAATTAAAAAAGCTTGTACTTCTGAAAACTTGGAATACTAGTTTCTTGTTTATAATCAATCATGAATGGCAGCAGGTTTTGAATGGTGATCTCCCTCTCAAGGTAAAAAAAGTAATTAACCATCTCGAATAAATACACATCATTTTTTTTTTATCACAACGATAGAATTCCTATAACCTAATCTATCCTAATCTAGAAGAATAGGAGGAGAATTCGATGTGAATAAGACTCCATCGAAGAAGCCCTAGTGGCTAAATACACATCATTTATTTGAAAAATGTGTCTCAGTCACACTCAACTTTCCTGTCTCATTCCTTATTGAAAACCAAATCCACTAAATTTGTACTAGAAATGCTAACCAAGTGATACACTGGGCCACGGCGGGTGCACACATGTGAGATCATGGATCTCTACCGTCAGCAATGGTGACAGCACGATACAGTGTAAACATTGGTATAACAGATCTAGACATGTAGATGTTAACATAGCAAATGTACGCACTAACACAATAAGATAAAAAAAAACATAACAAAATTTTTCTCCATCGAAATTTGGGCCTAAAATTTGTTGTGTTATTACATATTCTTGTGTTAGTATGTACATTTATTGTTGTAGTGCCTATGTTTGCTCTAGTAACGTCTACACTTATACTGTGTTATCAGTAGAAGCACATAATCCATGCAGGAGAGGGAAGAAATTATTTAACCCAAGATTTCGTAATGAGATTTTATGATTCTTTGCTATGAATAAATCTGGTTAAACATAGTATACTTTGGTGTCTTACTATAGAAGCACAAGGGGAGTTTTGTAATGTATCACTACCTAATTCTTAATTACCCTTTACCTAAGATCTTGTCATCATATCCCAGGATAAAAAAAAAACGAATTCATCAAAATTGCAAGATTAAACCAACTGAAAAAGCCAATCATGAAAATTAATGTCGCCAAACAACTCTTATGAAACAGGCCAAGCATAAAAATACAAAGATATATCAACGGTTCAATGGAATACATATAGCAGTTAATATGTACTGATTTCCCATGAAGTGAGAAGAAATAAGGGACAATTTTTTTTTATTAAGTATAATTCAGGTGTGCTAATGAATGCCTACTAGATATTCTTCATCTATTAGAGGAGGTTAAAGTTTAATTGATATGTTTCCTTGATATTCTTAATTTTATTGTACTAATCAGGGGGATGGGTTTTTTTTTTCAACATATCTGGTCTCCAAACAACTTGGTCAATATATCTACCTTCCTAACAACTTGCACTTCAGTAATTTTCGGCAGATTTACAGCAAAAAGAGTAACAATACTTGACCAATTGATACTGCCATGCTCAGGATCTTGCTGCTTTGAAAGAAAAGCAGAAAAAAAAAATTGAACCAAGACAATTTTCCTTTCACTTCCCTTGTGTTTAAATAAAATTTAGACAATTCAAAACTAAGGTAATTACAGTCTAATTGATTCTTAATCTCAAAAAACCTACTCTTTTCCCCTTACATCTATTCTTCGGATGTCAATTGTTCCAACTCACCAAATTCCAAAAACGCCTTGACTGAATGAATCAACTTTCTCAACTATCCATTAGATTTATCCTTTTGTGATAGTTTTGCAGTCAGTCTTTCTTAGTTTCTTTTTCTTTAATATTTCGCTACAGAACCCCCTATGGAAAAGTCAAGTGCATCATGGCCATTTAAGCTAAAGAACAAAATATTCTCCTATGTTTAAAGAGTACTTATGTGTCTATTAATTCGAGGTTGGATTAAGCCCTCATTCTTCTTCGTTTCGTTCCTTAAATAAAAAGTAGAAATTATAAAGTGAAATAAATTATTGACAAGAGGTTACCTTCAAACTCAAACACGATAGAGAAGCAGCAACAAGTCACAGTTGCACCACCTTTGTTCTTCTGTTTGGTGAATTTTAGGTGTGAATTAGGAAATTAATCAGAGTGAAAGAAATGCGTGTACCTCTTTTCTTGGTTTTCTTGTTAATGGTATTGCGGAACCATTTTACTGCTTCATCATTACTTGCGTGTCCACCTGTGTAACAACCTCTTGGATGCGTTGAGTGTATCTATACTATTCACGGATATGTTCCGTAAGATTTTCAATGATATGACATTTATCATTTCCTAGATTTTTGGATTATTTATTTCTTAAGTTTCTTGTTTATCTATTAGTTTAGTTCAAATATTTAAATTCGATAGAAAAAGGTTTGGTTAAACTAACTTATGAAATGATCATCTTGTGTGTAATATTTCACAATGTAATATTTTATAGATTTTTCAGATCTGTAGTATATAGTATTTATTCTTAAGATATGTTTGTGTGTCTGTATATATAGTTGACGTAATTTCTGTCATTAATGTAAATTTAATGAAATGATCATGTTTTTATTCCAAAAAAAACCCACATTTTATAGAATTAGGATGAAAATTAAAAATATTTTCCAATTTATTTGTCTTAGGGACCAAGTGTGTTGGGCCATTAGAATAAGGTGCGGCTCTTTAAGTGTCCTTTATTCAGATGATGAATAAGCCCAAGTAGGTCAGCTGATTCGGACAAGGTGGGTCACAATATCCATTAATGATCAACGTAATAAACAATCAACTACTTTTAGAGTAGTTGACCATCAGAAAAACTCTTCTTAGATGCATCCTTTGACTTGCATTTATTTTCAAGATTTCCTAAAAATTTTACTAGCGGAATCATAATGAAATTCTAGGAGGATTTTTTATATAAAAGAGAAGATCTATTATGGAAACGAATTTTGCACCCGTTAGATTTTATCATAATGGATTCATAAGGCGGGGATGATGAAGATTTTATCTCTAAAGTGGGGTAAAAGATAGAATTCTAGGAGGATTTTTTTATATAAAATAGAAGATCGATTATGGAAAGGAACACAGGGACACACCACACATCGACAAAGCTACTCGAAGGCTCCTTTTCGATCTTTTCTGCAATAGTCCAGTCTCCTAGTTTGAGTCATTTAGGACTTTTTCCAGTTGATGTGTATGGTACAAACCAAGAACAAATGCACACTAAAAGTGCAGAAACTCCTAAACAAAAACTCACGACAAAAATGAAGGAATAGACAACTCTTTAGACGTGATTGTAGGTTATGATTAAGGTTTTAATTGCCCCCACTATACTTAGTATTTGCTATAGGTTTAAGGCAATTTACCACCCTTAGAATAGAACAAGAGGAAAGGAAATTAACTTGTTAGCAAATGACAAGTTCCTTTTTATAAGAAAAGATCAAATGACAAAAGTTAATTTAATTCCCTAAGACTTGTTAATTTATATGAAAAAAAGTTGATTTTCACTTGTATCCGATGTTCATTATCAATGTCCATTCAAAACACAACCTTTGGTATCAAAACAACCGCCATTTGAAGCGAAAAAGTGCTAAAAAATGTTTGAACGTTACCCAAAATCCGGCCCGGATTATGGATTGGATTCGAGGCCGGAAGGCTTCTGTCCATAATACTAGCCATCGGGAGAAGCAGGAGTAATATGCCATCCGGTTCTGAAGCTTTAATGCCTCATGCTTTTCTTTTTTTTCTTTTTTTTTTTTTTTTGCCCTTTAGAGTTTAAAGGGCAAAGACTTACAAATTTTAAAAGTAGCGAAAATCACTACCAGTTATTATTATTTTCTTTGTTCAAAAGGAGAAATTTGTTAAGTCTTACAAGGAAAAATAGAAAAAAAAATGGGGAAAATAAAAATATTTGAGAGTTAAACCATGAACTTCAAGGTCATTTAATGTTCTCTTCAGAATTTAGTAAGACTCAAATACAATAGTCCAATTTTATTACCTATTGAGAGGAGACAAGCACGTTTTGATGTCCTTCAGGTCACTCAAATCTGGGGGTAAATGGCAGGAATTTACTTGTTTTGAAAAAAAAGTTCAGAAAATAGTTTTAATTATATTTTTTAAAAATATATCTTTACCATTAGTTTTTGTGAGTCCACATATATGACGTTAAAATAATAGAGACCTTATCATCACAGCAGCGCATTCTTTGAAATATAAAAATTTGAGTTAATTTGGACATTTAAAGTTTAGGACAACCTTGGCATAATTGAGGCTCTTAGTTTAATATAAGAAATATTTATTGCACTTCAATTTAAAAGGCCAAATTCCTTTTCCTTTTTTATTAAAGCGACGTCAAAACTTAAGTTGAAATATAAAAGATCGTGCATTTTCCGGTAGTCAATGTAGAATTATAAAGAGAGAATATGTAAAACCAAAGAGAATAATGTATATCACGAAAGAAATTTTCTTAAATCTAAGAGGGGCAGTGCAACTAAAGGAAAGAATTTTATAAAATTCAAGGGGTGTAAACATGATGCAAGCTTATAAATATTGTTATGAAAATAAAATTTGAACGGTGAGAAAAGGTAATACTATCATTTTAATATATGTAGATATGGAAATAGCAATGACAAAACATCACTTTCCATTTGCATTTAAGGAAAACTTTTCCCATTATGAATCAACTTGTCATGACAATTCAGCTTACTATTTGATGTGACACCTAAATACCCAAAACTCAATAACTAGCTTCCACATGTTCACCGAGAGGAGGAATTCAAGCAGCAACTCTTCCATGGCTGATAATGCTGCCATGAATTAAATAATCATGGTTGCTAAATATAGTGGCAGCCCCAATTTACACGAGATATATGTTTATGCTAAGTGTTCTATTTATTTAACTTGTTATATGTTATTTTGTTTATTTAAATTTCTTCTACCCTCATGTAATAATTAGGATTAACACTAGATTTGACACCAGATAGTGGCACAGAGGATCTCAACTGATCCCAATTTTCCACACATTGGTGGAACCAAAACTCACTAGCCGTCGAGTGGGAGTGGCCAAGACTTCAATTTTTTTTCATATTAAAATCAGTCAGTGAACGGCAATTATTTGATGATATTGAATCTTTGATGCTACTCCAAGCAATAATTGTTGAGATTTGTGAATTATCTTTCAACTGAGCCTAAACGTCTCAATAAATTTACTGGAATTTCAATGAGGAGACCGATTCATGAGATCATCATCAAATCCGTCTCATTCAAACTGTTGGAAATGAAGCGCAATAGGGATTTTAGTGCTCATTGCCAAACTTCAAGGTTCAAGATCTATCACTCTTAAATCACGTTTCTCAGTACACCAACAACTACTGTGTTTTTATGCACACATTACATCAAGAAACAAAAGGAAAAAGAAACTGCACAAATTTTTTTTTTCAATGGTTTCTCTAAGTGTTTCAAACTATTTTGACGACCAAACTTCTGTAACATTACATTACACTGAGTTTCTACTGTTTATACTCCGGTTTCTGATTTTGTTGCTGATGCTGGAATTCCCTCTTCAATTTTTCCAACCTTCAATTCAGCTTCATCTTCCTTTGCTGTGTCATATGATGCATGCAGTCCAAAGAAGACGTAGTACAGCAAGAGGAAGCCCGTCCAGATCGCAAACCTGATGAACGAATCCTTGTCGATTGATCCCAGAAGGAAGATGTTGATGAATATGGAGGCAGATGGCAACCAGGGCACCAATGGGACCCCCCAAAGCCTAGGATTATGAGCCTGAGGAACAAAGTACCAAAGTCCAAAAGTAGCCAAGAGCCATATTGGCACAGTTATGCAGTACAGAATCCAACCATTGGTACTAACACCCCAGTAAGCAGAAGTGGCAATTGCAGATCCAACGATAGTCAGAACGAATCCAATAAGCTTGTTGCGATTGGCAGCTGTTGTCACACCAGAAACATAATAACGTCGCACAAGCAGAGCAACAGCTACAAGCATAAAGATGAAAAGCGTGGAGATCGACAAGAGGTTGGATAGAATTTCAAGTTTTGTGAAGAAAGCAATTATTGCTGTGGCTGCAAGCATCACAACTGTGGCATTCACTGGTGTTCCAGTCTTGGCATCAACAATTGCAAACCAAGGAGGCATCATGTGTGTGCGAGCAATGTGTGTCAAATACCGGGCCTGACCAACAGCACCAACCAGCAACACTGAGGTCATACCTTTCAATGCTCCTAAAGCCACGAGATACTGAGCCCAAGACCAGCCTACATGTTTGAATGCGACTGAAAATGGAGCATCAGGATCAACATCCTGATATGGAACCATGAGGCAGAGAGTTATAGCAAGCAAGCAGTACAAAGTAGTGGTGATAATCATTGATCCAACAAGACCAATGGGGATGTCTTTCGCGGGATTCTTGGTTTCCTCTGCCATCGTTGAAACAGCATCAAAACCAACATAGGCGAAGAATAAAACTGCTGAAGCTTTGAAGATTCCGCGGGCACCAAAGGGTGTGAAGGGGGTGTAGTTCTTGGTGTCAGATTTGGCAAGGCCAGCTATGATGATGAAGAGAATCACCACAATGTGGACAATGGAGGCAATATAGTTAAGGCGAGAAGAACCCTTTGTGCTAAGCACAGCCAGTATACAAATGCAGATGCAAACGCCAACAGCTATGGGGTCAAGCTCGTTGTAATTATTTGCTAGAGCATGAGCATGAATACGAAAATCAGATGGATGATGGTTTAAAAGAGTTGCAAAATATGATGTCCATGATCTTGCAACTGCTGCTCCACCAATCACATACTCAAGGAGAATATTTCCAGCAGCAATGAAAGCCATGAAATCTCCAAGCTCCACCCTCAAATAGGCAAAAGACCCGCCTGGATAATAATGATCATGAGCCTTCAAATTAGTACAACCATTTAGCATTCAATCATCTTCAAATTCTTCCACTCATTTCATCAATTTGGTCTGTCTTAGTTATATTTCAATGCAATGCCCACTAAAAATCGAACATTTTATCAATTTTTGGTTTAGTTGGTTATATTTGAATCCAATGCCAACTCAAAAATCAAATGTACACCAAAAGTTCAATAGTGTCAGGGTATAAACATGCTACATTAGTTTTACTATGTTAAAAGGTTTAATTGCTCCAATAAAAAAAAAATAGATATTTTGCTTAAAAATTTTTGCATGGGCAAGTTGGATTTTGACAACTTTTCCAGCTAACAATGACAAGATGACAACTTTGATCGATTTATTATCTTACTAGCACAATTTGAGACCTTAGTTCAGCCAAAAAAGTAGGCAAAAGGTTGAACAATACATATGAATGCCTGACATAATAGTAGACCACAAGTGTTGACTTTAAGTTGAAATACAACAAGCGATGACCATCGAAAATTCTAGCCACAATAACTGACTGGGAATCTGGGACAGGCATTATCCATAATTCAACAACAACCCACCACAGATAATGAACAACTCATCATGTTTTCAATACAGCCATGGAAGAAAAAAAAATTCAATGACAATTATTTGTCATTTATTGCATGACATTTCATCCATTATGCAGCAACCAAAACAAATAAATATCAAACATGTTTAGATATCAAAAGCACGTGAAATTATTCTTCCTTTTTTTACTAATGCTAAATAATCAATCCCTGTAATTAATTAATTACTTTTAATCAGGGAGCCAGTCACATGATTCCCCAAGAAAGATTGCAAGAATACGTGAAATCAATGACTAATTAACTTTTCGACAAAAAAAAGGTAATTAACTAATTATATTTAATCAATGATTGAGATATTCATCAGCGGCCACATGATTCATCACAAGATTCCACAAGATTCTAAGAAAGTCAAGTACAAATAAAACAAAAAAAAATACAAATAATATAAAACATTCATGCAAAATTTTATTTTTATTAAATTTTGCATGAAAGGGTTTGAAAAGAGGAAATGTAAATGAAAGGGTTCGAGTTACTGTCACACTAAAAAGAAATAAAAAAAAAGAAAATTAAAAACTTCACTTTACCGGCAACAGGAATTTCCACGGCAAATTCTGTATAACAGAAGACGGAGAGCATGGCCGATATGCCGGAAACCACAAATGAGAGGACCACAGCTGGTCCAGCCTCCTCCTTGGCCTCGAGCCCGGTGAGCACGAAGATTCCTGCGCCGATGACGGCACCCATGCCAAACCAGATCAGGTCCCACCATGTGAGAGTTTTCTTCATTTCGTTCTGACTCCGGTTCTTGACCGCCATCTCTGTTTGGTCCTTGGACCGGGTGAGAACCCGGTCCACGAGCCGGTTGGGAGTTTGTTTGAGCGCATTTATGTAGTTGCCAAAAGTCCTGAAAGATTCCTCAGGAAGAAAATCATTCTTCTGGTATGAACATCCTCTCCTCCTCATCCCCGTCCCCGTCGCCGTCCCTGAATTGTCTTCCACAGCCGTCCCCATCTTCTATGTTCTCCCCTGCAAAAATTCACCATAAAAAAAATTCAGCAAAAATGGTTACAAGGCTAATTATGAGACGAAATGATTTAGAATGGACGGGTGTGGATTGATAAAAACAGAGAACCAGAGAGAATTCAGGCCAAAAATATCATAGAATTGAGAGGAAAAAAAAAAGAAAGGACTATTTTTTTTTGTGTTAAAAGGACCATGAGATTTAGGAGTCTTGGATTTGTAAAAACAGATAGAATCTACCAGAGAGAATACCCCCAAAAAAAAAAGAATATGATCTTAGTAGTGATGGATCGAAAGAATCAAGGGAATGGAATGAAGTTTTCAAGGTCGAGTTTTAAAGAGGAAAACCAATGCTGGCAATTGAGATTAACTCCAAGAACAAGCCAAGAGATACTTGCATAGAACCAAGACAAAAGGATGAGTAAATTACTGCAAAAGGGATTTTTTTTTTCAAATTTCAATCAAATCAAGAATGTAATATAAAAATATGCCCTTGAATTCGTATAATCAAATCTGTCAATAGAATAACTGACCACACGACTACGCTACACACGAAAACGACAGGCTTTCTTGTTCATACTCATGCAACCTGTGTGAAACCGATGATTCTGTGAAGAAAGAAACAGGTGGGATTTATCTGTTCCTACTCATAGTCTTAAGGAAAATTGTTTTCATTCTAATAAATTCCAAACATGTACAGAAAACAGAAACAAACACGGATACATCTCAAAAGGGACACTTTCAAGCTTTTCCATGTGACTGTGTGCGTTTGTTTGTGGGTCATTTATGTTGTTTTCCAGTGCCTGTTCTTTTAAGGGAAGGAGAGGGGAAGGGGAAGAAATACTTGTTGAGAAGAGGGAAGGAACGCCACCGCCAGAAGATTCTTTCCGGTTGGCGGAAAAGTCCGGTGGCTGGAGAAAATTACTTCGTAGAATTGTTGATTTTGAGGAGGGAATTAGTTTTGCATGTGTTTGTATACCTCCTATTTATAAGGAATCTCAGAGTGAGCTGTTGTGTGTGTTTTTCACACTACAGTGTTTGTATTCCTATACGTATCTGACTGTATAGGTGTGTGTATTTGGGCTAGATACAGAGACCCAATTGATTCTCAATATGGTCTGGTTTGGGTGTATTTCCGTGTTTGGAAAGGAGCGAACGAATCTTCAATGAATCCATTTGAATGGCGGAGAGATTTCAGCTAAATTTGGCATGTTGGGGAGTGAGTGGATATTGCTGGTTTACAGCAATTAGGGAGGTCAACAAGAAATTTTTTTTTTTGGGGGTAAAGTTTTTTTTTTCCTTTTTCATTTTTGTGTAGCGAAACTTTCATCTAAGTAAATTTGTCTTTTCAATGCGTATCATGATTTTTTTTTGTTTTGATTTTTTTCTAGTACATTTGAAATTTTGAATTGGGATTCAAGATTCATCAAATGTTTTCATCTCTAGACAGTAAATTTGATCGGGGGGGGGGAAGTTTTTCTAATATTTCTAATTTTGAAATTTTGGTGATTGCCGTCAATACCCCTGGTCTACTGTTGTTTTAAAGGTCAACAACCTTGAAGGTAAGGCTTCTTCTTTTTTTATCAGTCTAATGGATGCCCATTAAGCACTCATTAAAATGTATCTTAGGTGTTAATTTTTTAAAAAATAAATTTTATTAAAATAAAATATATAAATGTGAGGGAGGATAATAATTATTAATGTGTGTTTATATATGATAGGTTGAGCGTAATTTAAGTGTGTGTTAACCAATGTCCACCTGTTAGAAAAACTCTTTTTTTAAAAAAAATTCTTGATCTATTTTATGAAGATTCTATTTTTTGAAAAAAGGTTGAGGTCGGAAAATCACAAAGATTCTACATTCAAGATTCACCATCTCACCTCCTCGATTAAAACACTTTCTAGAAAGAAATTTATCCTTTTGCGAAACAAATAACACCAGACCTAGTTCTTATTGTGTGCTCTTATGGCATGAACCATTAACTATATTCAAAGTTTGATGATGGTCAACTGATTTTAGTGAGTTATATAATATATATATATAGGTCTGTCTAACGGGTGTTTATTGGACACTTGAAATATCAAATTTTTGGAAAGCTAAGATTATGCAAAAGAAGATAGTAATTATAATTATGTATATATGCTCGATATTAATTATGTGTATATGTAAGTATGTACGTACTCGAGACTGAAGGCTACATTCCTAATTGATGCCCTATGCGGCTATGTGACTAATAATACGGAAAACTTTATGGTAGGAAGCTTTTGACCCTTCCTACCGTAGGTAGCTCCTCAGAGTATGACACGTGTATTTGTAAAATGAGGAATTCACGGACCGTTATGTTGCAATGGTAACGCGTATGGAGATAAACCAAACAAGACGTGTCCGGATGCAGCCTTTTTTTCCCTCCAATTTCTCCGTTCACTGTGCATTGTTTCTCCACTGCTTTATTACATTTTAAAAATTATGAAACTATAATTTTCTACACCTAATATACCAAACAATTTAATAAAATTAATAACAACATACCAACAATATATACCCATGACATAAATATACTAAGCAATTATAAAATTTATTAGGATTATATAATTACTTTAGAAGTTGCTCCCAAACACCGTGCAACTAAATTTTTCACTCAAACTAACGATAGTACGAAAAAAAGACTAATTAATGAAAATATGATCTCGAAAAATTTTTAATTCACAATCACAATATGTGAATTCGTGATAAATACAAAAAAATATGGTACTTTGATCATATAATGAAGGAAAGCCATAAAGAGCATGCCATTTACGGGAAAAGTTTTCATTAATAAAAATACCAACTCTTCACGACTTTCTTACTAGTCCTCCAACGTATGAGCAAAGTGCCAATAATTAAATTAGTAATTTTTTCGATTTATACATAATTAAATTTTTTTTATTTGCATTTCCACAAAAAACAAATGAAAATTTTTTTATCTGAAAGCACAAAAGTCAAAATGATTTTTCTAAAAGGGAAAGGAATAACAGATATGTACAGTACTTGTATTTCACGTTCGAAATATTACAGTGTTGTTTTTTAAAAACACCCCCAAAAACATCTAATCCAAACAAAACCAATCTTCATTATTTAAAATACCAAATCTGTAAATGTGTTTTAACTGTTATCCATTGGTATCCTAAAATATCATTTTCCCATCAAATACCAGCTATTTTACACCCATTTTCTCATAAACAAATTTATTTATCAGATAAAATAAAAATAAACCCGTTTTCCAATAAAACACCAGCTCTCTATGACTTTCCTTTATTATAAGAACAGAGTACCCATTTTTCTTCAGAAAGATTTTCGAAATCATCAATGACCAACAAGTTTGTATTTTGACTTTCTTCTACCAAACTCCAATTTTAGGAATGTCATTAATTTTCAAAGAATAAGGATTCTCCTTAAGATTCTTACTACTAATAGAGGAGTTATGGGTTGTAATCAACAGTATCAGGGTGCATTTGATAAAACTGAAATCTGAAAATCTTGTTTGGACAGTCATTTTCAGCCGGAAAATTGCGTCGTTTTCCGTGATCACACTTCCCCATTATCTTTTTTCCTCACGTACATCAAATCGCTACAGTAATTTTTCTACAAAAAATCCTAGAAAATGCATTCCAAACACAACCTAAAGTTTGAAATTTGAAATTTGAAATTTAAATCCATTAAATTATTAAATTGTTAAGTATCAAATCTAATATATTTGAGTGCATATCACATTCAGTGATAAGTAAATAGTTTATCACTTAATTTTGGGAGCAAGTTTTGCCTAGAAAATTCATTGCCACTTAATTAATTCAGATATTCAATTTTTGGTTATTAAACGGTCTGAATATATTAAAATCTAAATCCATTAAATTTAAGTACTGAATTGGGTTATCAAACAGACCTTTAATTTAGCAAATTCAAGCTAATTATGAAAAAGCTGATGGTGAAAATTTGGGTAAAGCAATTGAAACCATTCGTTGGTATATTTTAAATCTTTTGATAATTTAAAAGTGGAGCCTAAAAGGTTGTTTCTCATATAATAGTTTTCTCATTTCAAACTAACTGAAAAATCATTTGAGATCAAATAAAAATTGCTTCTGACTTTTTAAAAAAAAAAACCATGGTAATATCTCTAAGCTGTTGTAACTAGCCCTTAGGGGCAGGGCTTTGCAATAACCTACAGCATGTATTATAATCCTAAGATTTAGATAAAAAAAGATTGTAATGAAAAAACAAAAATGTAATTAAGTAAGAGATTGGAAATTGATGCGGTTGTTGCAAAATGGTTTTGTCAGATCAAATAATACAGGCAACAAAATAAGGTAACCTTGTGAATTGCAGCAAGTAATAAATCAAGGTGTTACTAAAACCACTCAATATACTCCATGTTAACTACATAATTTAGTGTATATTAATATCCATTACTTAGGTCCTGTTTGATAACCTAATTCAACATTTAAAATTAATAGATTCAGATTTTAACATGTTCAGACATGTTTGATAACCAAAATTAAAATATTTGAATTAATTAAGTGACACTGAATTTTTTATGCAAAATTTGCTCTAAAAAATAAGTGATAAACTATTCATTTTATTACTTAGTTTGTTTTGAGGATTGAGGTTTGAGGGAAGGAAAGGAATAGAAGATTTTTGTTTTCATATTATCTGAATTGAGTTTTGAGGAGGGAAAAGTAGAGTTTCTCTTTAAATTTAGTTTCCATCCAAATGTGGCTCGTGCAAAAGAAAAAAGAGACCTTAGTTTTTATAATTAGAACTACTTCAATTGTCTAATAAAGAAATGGCTTTTCTTTTTGCTTTTTATTTTTACCTTTCTTTCCTTCTCGAAACAATATATTACTGTTTCTTTACTTCTCCTTTCATTTTCAATCTAAACAACGAGAATGAAAATCACTTTCTCTTGCTTTCCGTTTTTTGTTATTTTCACTGGAGTAATATCCTTTATCTTTTTTTTTCCCTTTCATTTTGTCAAATCAAAACATGTTTGCTACCAAAATTGTATCTTGAACTTGAGCAAACTACACTATTTAATAACAAAGGGTCTGTCTAACATGGGTGTCCATAGGGCACTCATCAAGATATATTTCAGACGTCATATTTTTAAAATGTGAAATTAATTAGAAAAATAAATAAATATAAGGGAGAGTAGGTAAAATTAAATAAGAAAAATATATAAATATAAGAAAATATAATAATTATCAGTATATGTATATATATAATAGATTATGTGAATGTTAAATGTGTTAACGAATGCCCTATGAGTCCCCATTAGAAAAATCCAATAACAAATACAAATGAATCAAAATACGTGCTTTTGCCTTTTTCTCTTTCGTTGTAATTACACGCCAAAATTAAGTCGGACCAATAAAAAAAAGAAATTCCTCCTCCTTTTCTTCATCTTTTTGAGCTGGCTACTTTTGACTTTTCAGAAAGCCCCATTTAAGTGTACAAGTGACAGAATAGGGGTCACTGTTTTTGCGTCCGTTAGAGAGAGTAGACTAGTAGAGTGGCATAGTTGATAAAATTGACCTGCTAAAGAAAGCATTGACTTCAACAATGTCGGGGCCTTCTCCAAGGATGATATTTGAGACTTCAGCCAGTGGGAAATAGGACCAATGGGCCTGTTTGCAGCCGTTCACACTAAATTTTAAAGATTTTCCGGACCGATGGCTATTAGACACTTGTTAATATACTTAAATTACACCTAATTTATCGTGTTCATGTGCATTGTTATTAATCCACATTTCAACATTCAGACACTTTCCTGAGTTAACTATACTTTTTCAAAAAAAAAAATATATATATATATATATATATACTTAAAACCTCTTAACGAGTGTCTATTAGATATCTGTTAGTTGAAATGTTTAAATAATTGATTAATATTTTTATGTACTGACAGTATAGTGATTTTTTTGTACTAATAATTATAGATGTATGACATATGTGCATAATTTGGATTCCAAATTTGAATTCATATTATGCAAATGTAATCTAAATTTGCTAATGTAAACAAGATTGTGCACTCAAGAGAGAGAGAGAGAAGTCAGGTATGAACTTCAAATTGAGAGTTCCTGACCAAATTAAAATATTAAACTGAAGTCAACACAATAACTTGATAAATCCCACTTTTGCTAGCTTCAAAGTTCATACAAGTAAACGTAATTATGCCGCAAAGCTTAACAACTTTTGGTCATATGATGGAAACTATTAGTGTCCAAAATTGCGGAGTTGACTCTTTTCTAATTTTTATTTTTCTTCCATATTAGCATCAGGACAGTATTACAGATCACACTACTTTTTCATACTCTCTCTATCCTATTTTGATAGTTCTAGTTTTTTTTTCACACAGTTTATGAAAAAGTAGTTAACTTTGTTGAAATAATAAATTTAGGTTGCTATTTTCCTAAAATACCCTTACATTAAATAGAGTACAATTTTATATTAATTATTCATGGAAAATTGAACTGATGGTTTATAGAAACTTGAATTGATGATTAAGAAAGAATCAATCCTCATTTTACATTATTTCACATTTTGGCTTGAAAGAATAACAAAGCTGACTTTTCATATATCAATATGTTTTGGAAAATCTAAATGTATTAAATGAGGTAGGTTAACAATCTATATTAAATAAGGTGGTTTATACTAATAACAACCTACATAAAATAAGGGTATTTTAGAGAAATTAAAAGATAATTACATTCTTCAATTGAAAAGGGACTACAATTCGGGACAGACGAAAAAGGAAATCAGGACTATCAAAGTGAGACGAAAAGAGTACATAATTACTTGCCCATCTCAATTTGTTCATTAATTTCTAGGCTTTTTAAAGTTTCTCTATTTTCTGTTATTCTTCAATATTAATTCTGTATATGAACCCCTTATCTCTAAAACATCCATAAAAGAGTAGTCATTTCTAATTTTTCTTCTATTGGTATCAACATTTATAGGATGCTTGCCCTACATGGGGATGTATGTGTGATTTGGACCTCAAACTCATCATGGCCACTTTGTTCAGAAATATGTATTTTAATTAGAAAAAGGACCTATTTCATCCCTCATATTTTGAATTTTTTTTTACCATAATTTTTAAAATAAAATAAATTAGTCCCTCACATTCTAGAGACAAAGCAAATTAGTCCCAGAATAACAACTTAATATTGATTTTAGGTGTAAAATTAGAACATCACTTTAATTTCTTCTAAATTTAGATAAACCTGGTATGCGCATGATACTAAATCAACATAAAAAAGAAAAAGTGAAGGAGAAAAAAGTTTTTTTTTTTTCAAAATGTGAAGCACGAAACAGATCATTTTTCCTTTTAATTATTCTTAAGATATTCCGAAGGTCATCATCACGTATTTCATTGGACAGCTCATGACTTTTATAACCACATATATACATACAGGAAGTAGCATGGTTTATTCAATAACAAGGAAATCAATTCCGGCAAGCAAGCGAATTCTTATTGGTGCCAGACTGACTGCAAGTAGCAACAAGCAAACATAACTAGAAATTGAAAAGGACAAAAAAGAAATAAAGCTTTTGTGGGCTCATCCAATTGGTAAGATTCAGACTCAATCAATTAGCCAATTGATTCAAGCATTTTGGTTACATAGTTAACTTGAGAGCACAAGTTTGTAGTTGTATACGTATAGATTCCCCGAACTTGGGGTCTATATCATCAGATAATAAAGTTTACATCATAAACTTAGTCCTATGTGTCAATTTATTGAGCTATATATTGGTCCCCCCCCTCCCTCCCCCCGCTGTCTCCAATATGGTCAGATTGCTGTTGATATCCCAAAAAAAAAAAAAAAGAGAAAGGACATATGTGTAAAAGTTGAATTTCAAATTCAAATTTTACATAATTGTCACCTGTTAGTGTAGAAAAAATTAATCCTTTAATTTATAATATAATACAATATTAACAAATTTGATATCTATTTCAAAATACATAGTTGTTTTATTTTTTCCCTTAAAACTGAATTAAAGTAAATTAATATCCTTAACTTTTCTTTTTCTTTTCCTTGCTAGATTTTCCAAATGAGGGGCATAAATTCAGCATGCAAGAGTTTATCATCTGTAGATGATGCTAATTTTGACTACAACAAGTGGGAAACAACAAAGAAGAGCACAATTAGACAGAGGTAAGAAACAGAAAGACTAACAACAATTGTGGAAGGTGAAATTATAAATAATACTAAAATTAAAAAAATGTGGTATATATTCTTAAGGTGACGATAGGAAGTGAATTATAAAAATGGTTGAAACATCTGATAACTATAGAGTCATTATGTCAAAGGTTATAGGAATGATATTAGAAATGAAGGAAAATTGTGGTAATAATTCACACTAAAAAAGATTCGTCTATGTTATACAACTACTAAGTTCGTGACAATGATTAATTAATCTTTGTAAACGCTAGTGTTATTTTATAGTCTGAAATTTCACCATGACAATGTTCTTACGACTGTGTTTTAAAACTCGGACCGGACCGGTCGGTTCGACCGGTCGAACCGGGAACCGGCCAAGTGTCCGGTCCGAGTCATGTCTAAAAACCGGGCAAACAAAAACCCGGTCAAAAACTGGGTTTGATCGGGGAAAAAACCGGATTTCCCGGTTCAAACAGCATTTAAAAAAGAAAAAACTCAAACTTTTTTAATATTATGTTTTGACCCCTAAATTGTTAAAAATTATTAATATACCTCAAATATTTTATACTTTATCAATATTTTCTTAAAGTTTGGTATTATTTTTCAATTAAGTCCATAATTTTAATTCTAAACTTGTTAATGCTCATTAAATAATATAAATTGTTACTTAATTGTTCTAATTTCTTTGTATTTTCTTGTTAAATATATTTAAACATCAAATATAAATGAATATACCTTTATTAATATTAACATGTTATTAGGTATTTTACATAAAATATTTAAAATTTTAAATAATTTTTATTTATGACATCATTCGGTTCAACCCCTATCGAACCCGGTTGAACCCATTTACCCCTGACCCCTGAGTTTGACCGAGTCACTAACCGGTCCGGTTCTGAAAACATAGCTTACGAGAGGTGATCATGTGCAAATCTTTAATTACGGTATAAATAATATTATATGAACACCAAATCATTGATGACAATATTGATGATTTGTTTATCCAATCTTGATTTCTACTCTCAATTCGTCTCTTATAATTATCTGTTTACATCAATTAACCGTAATCAGTAGTAAAGGGACATACATTAGAGTGGAGCTTTCTTAGATTAGATGGAATGAAAAGAAAAGTCGAAGTTTATTTATTATTCCTCGTCTATAAATAACTATTCAAAATTTTTATGCCTAATACACCGTAAATAGTTCCAACAGTTAAATATTAACACGGTTTTCCATGAATTTTAGATAGCTTTAGGAATTGATTTTACATTGTATTGTGAATAATATAACAACCAATAACGGAATCGATTTCTTACTTTTCTATTGTTTGCAATAGCTTTAATGCTATCGGTAAATTCAATGTTTAATGATCACGGCATATTCCGTTGTTTGGATCGATGAAATTTGGATTTAAGAGAGGAATTATAAAGAATGAATTTATGGGCCGCTTGGTTTGAGGGTTTTGGTACGGGGATTGTAATGAAAATTGGAATATTGGAATCATGTACAAAATTTTGGGGATTCATGATTTCTGACTAAATTGGGAGGCATCATTCAAAACCCTCAACTTATTTCCAATAGTGAACAAATAAAAGAAAAAATATATTTTGTTAAAAATACTTTAAGAAGGCTTTTAATTGGATTGCATTGGATGGTGTTTCTAGCAGGAATCAGGATCAAATGATCAATGGAGGACGGAATTTGCCGTTTTCTTTTGAAACGTTTGAAAGTTCCAGTTGCAATTCTTTGGGAAAAGGAAAAGCAAAAGACAAACAGCCAGATCTTTTATTGATTAGTCATGAGTTTTTGTTGGTAATTGCTGGACAAAGAACAAAAAAAAAGAAAAAAAGATTTGGATTGTTTGTGGTTCTGTAGTGGTCCAATGGTGATCATGATTATTAGTCCAGCAAATACAACAATGATTTAAAAAAAATAAAAATTAATTTTGATACCATCCCAATTATATTTATACAAAGTACCAGTCTTCCGAATGATACCAGAAGTTCAAATCCATATTGATATTTTATATATTATTCCATTTTCAATTCCAATCTTAGGGTGGAAACGATTCTAATCAAACTGAACATCTTAATGTTCAAACTTATTTGATTTATTTTAATGAGTTTGAAATTTTGTTCAAATCTGACTTGTTTATTTGATTTATTTGGCTTGTTCAAATTCGTTAAATCGATTTTGAACGAATGTTTCATCGAGTTTAAATACAAAACGCTGTTTAATCACATCTTGACTAGTTAACGAACCAAATTCAAACGAACTCTTATCAAGTCGAATTTGGTTAGAGTATCGAGTCACTTAATTCATCTTACCAATTATTGAGCATGAAATGCATGGATTTGATATGCGCATAATTCCAAGTGCATTGTTTGGTTAAAAACTTATGATGAAAACAGGGGATAATTTTAGGAACCTTCCTTGAAGTTTCTAACAATTTCATTAACCTCCCCTAAGGTTTTGAAAATAACATAAACCTCCCCTGAACTTATAGTTGTAGTAACATGATCAGCCCATATCAGAAAAATGAGCATTAAAAAAGTATTTTGAAGAGTGAGATGATATTTGTGTTCCATATATGCCTTTTTTGCTTATCCACAACTTGTATTAGTAAATAATGAAAATATTAAAAGACATAAATAAATTAGTAAATTCTAATAGGTGTAAGAGCTATTAGAAAAAGTGTTGTAGCAACAACTTGAAGTTTCAGTTTGCAACAATGGCTAGTGCAATGGCCATATTTTTAGTTTCTTTCAAAAGCATATAAAACCGCTCAAGCAACTCAAGAAAAAATTTATTTTTAGTGTGATTATCTGATTTTGAGGTAATAAAAAGTGGCAAGGCTGGAACAACCAAAGGCTATAGTTAACATGATACTCATCATAAATATCACACTAGGTGTTGTATTTATATTCATCCAAATTATAAAATCAATTGGATAAACTCTTGTAACAAATGTGAAAGTGCCACGACATTGTACTAGTCATTTTAAGTCTTTTCTAATTATATAAGAAGTAAACCAGTAGTACTTGTTAGTTGGATTGTATTTGGAAGAAGTGTATGACTGTTATTTGATGACTACTACTGTAACTTTACTAAGAGATAATAAGCAACAACATATTAGTTGAACTAGTTAGTAAGACAACATAAGTCCCTTGACATTAGTTCAAAATTGCTATAATTGTAGCAATTGTAGTACTACATAACTATTGTTGCAATCCAAGATACTTTCAAAACACCATCTGCCCCCAAAAGAATGAAGCAGGTGGTAAGGATTGCAAAGCCAAATTCCATGACCATGGATTGTTTGTCACTAATGTCAACCATATACAAAAGCATGAGTGGGTAGCCTGTCAATAATCTTAATGCAAATTGGCAGATTGTAAACCTGAGGGGAGCCATGCTTTTCTCCTTCCTTTTCCTCCATTTTTCTATCTTCCCCAAGTCTTCGTATAAGACTATCCTTGTGTTGTTCTCTGTAGTCATGTTTGAATCACAAGAAAATGGCATCATATTGGTGCATCAATTAGTGTCATTTCTTAAGTGCAGTTACATTGGCTTATTAGAGATAGAACCACGGTTAATATCATTTAATCAGTTCATTTATTTAATGACCTAATTATATTTTTCCAGAAATTCGTTTCTTATTAGCCTTTTATGCATTAGGGCAAAGCAGTAAATTCATTCCAGGTTACATCAGCAATGGGCCCCAAAATCAGTTGAGGGAGGTCAGTGTTATTTTCGAAACATTAGGGGAGGTCAGCGAAATTGTCAGAAACCTCAAGGGAGGTTTCTAAAATTATCCCAAAAACAGGAGTTGGGGATAGAAACTGAATAAGTGAAAAACTCGAGGATTACAACAACTTTTTCAATTTTGCTTCCTTCTTCACATGAGACCAATAACGCCATCTAATTGATCTTTCTCAAACACGAAAGCCATATCAGTTTGAATTCCTTGTATGACACCCAGAAACTAGTCACTGTCTTCATTCATAGTCAGCTTTGCTGGCAACCACCAAATGCTGGAACGGCGGTTCCGGCCCGGCGATAGGAGATATTGGTACCGGCGGCAGGGGGAGGCAATAAAGCCGTGCAGTTTTCAATATCTACAGAAATGTGATTAGATTAGGGGAGAACTAGGGAGATTTGATGGAAGGGATTTGAAATGACATGTAGCTAGAGTGAATTTGAAATTCATCGATTTCAACACTTGAAATTTCTCCTGTGGCTTGAAAGATTTCAAATTCTCAACCAAATCTCTTCACCTGTTAGGATAAATTGTGAGAAATTTGGATTTGAAAATTCAGCAATGGCAGCAGGTGTTCCAGTACTGAATCTAAACCCATTTTGTGACAAAATCTCAGCCACAAATTGCTATCAAATCCCATCTTGGGTTTCTCTAAAACCCAGCATTGCCCCACTCCAACATCAATATAGCCCCGCCCAAATTCAACCGGCTAATGCAGGAAAGCTCGAAAACATTCACTTGATTTCGCTCTCAAAACAGTGTAAGCTCAATGAAGCCCACCAGTTCCTCAAGGAAATGGACTCTGCTGGTGTTTCAGTCGCACCTAAAACCTACCAACATTTGCTTCGAACGTGTGCAAAGTTAAAATCTTTGCGCGATGGGAAACTGTTTCATAACAGGATACAGAGGAATTTCGATAATCCACCTGGGTTTCTTCAGAATTCTGTTATCGAAATGTATTGTGAGTGCGGGAGCATTTGGGATGCTCAGAAATTGTTTGACGAATTGCCGGAAAAAAGTCGAGGAAGCTGGGAGACCGTCGTATCTGCTTATGCTGATAAGGGTTGGATAGGGGACAGCACTAGAAATGTTTTGGAGAATGATGGGCGCAGGAATCAATGCTGGACCTTCAATTTACATATGCCTTTTCAGAGCTTTGTCAGATTTAGAGCTGGGGAAGCAGATACACTGTCTTGTGGTAAAGTCAGGCTTTGATGAAAATGTGTCCTTGAACACAGCTTTCTGCAATATGTATGTAAAATGTGGGTGTTTAGAGAGTGCCCCAATGGGCTTTTGATAGGGTGGTTGAAAAGAATGTGGTGACGTGGACTGGATTGATGGTGGGATTTACTCAGGCTGAGAGGCAACATGATGCCCTGAGACTTTTTGTTTATGATGCTGAGGGAAGACGTTGAGTTGGATGAGTTTGTGTTCTCAATCATTCTCAAGGCGTGTGCTGGATTGGTGGATGTTGGCATGGGGCAGCAAGTCCATGGTTTGGTTGTGAAACTTGGGTCGGAGAGTGAGGTTTCAGTGGGTACCCCTCTTGTGGATTTTTATGTCAAGTGTGCAAATTTGGATTCTGCCATTCAAGCATTCGAGAAGATATCTGAACCAAATGATGTTACGTGGAGTGCCATGATTACTGGCTATTCCCAAGGAGGTGAATTCGGGAAGTGCTTTAGAGTCTTTAGGTCTTTGAGGAGTCAAGCTGGTGCTTTGAACGAATACATGTACACTAGCATCTTTCAGGCATGCGCTGCACTTGCAGACTTGAATCTTGGAACTCAATCTCATGGAGATGCAATTAAACGAGGTCTGATTTCCTATCTTCACGGTAAAAGCACAATTATTTCCATGTATGCAAAATGTGGTCAACTGGATTGTGCATTTAGGGTATTTGAATCAATCAGTGATCCCGACACCGTGGCCTGGACTTCTATGATGGCTGCTTGTGCTTATCATGGCAATGCTCCTGAAGCTCTAAATCTTTTTGGGAGGATGAAGGCTTCTGCCGTGAGGCCTAATTCAGTTACCTTTGTAGCAATTCTTACAGCGTGTAGCCATTGTGGATTGGTCGAAGAAGCCAAGCGGTACATGGACTCAATGAGCAGTGAGTATGGCGTTGACCCGACCATTGACCATTATGATTGTATGATTGATATACTTGCTCGAGCAGGGCAACTGAGTGAGGCACTGGCCTTGATAGAAGCGATGCCATTTGAACCTGATGCTATGAGTTGGAAAAGTTTGTTGGGTGGATGCTCAATCTACCGGAATTTTGAGCTTGGAAAAGTTGCAGCTGAAAAACTGCTTCAGCTGGACCCCCATGACACTGCTGCATACATACTCATGTTTAATTTACATGCTTCGCGTGGTGAATGGGATGAAGCTGCATTTGTAAGACGGACGATGGCCGAGAGGGATCTGAAAAAGGAGGTCAGCTGCAGCTGGATTACAATCAGGGGCAAAGTGCATCGTTTTATTGTGGGTGATAGGCACCACCCTCAAACAGAAGAGATATACCGAAAGTTACGAGAATTAAAATTTTCTTGTGGTAGCTATGAAGATTCTGTCTTTACTATTGAAGAAGCTGCATCCAACAATTTGGTGGAACGAAAGGAACAGCTTCTTGATCACAGCGAGAGACTTGCAATCGCTTTTGGGCTAATTTCAACTCCAAATAATGCTTCTATTTTGGTGTTCAAAAATATCCGTGCCTGCAGAGAGTGTCACGATTTTGCTAAACATGTATCATTAGTTACAGGGCGTGAAATTATTGTTAGAGATGCCAGCAGATTTCATCACTTCAGGTGCGGGGAATGTTCTTGTCGTGATTATTGGTGAACTTTAGGACTGCTGAAGTTTCACCCTTTAGCACCAGCAGGCTTGCACATAATTTCCTCCCCTGTAAATTGTCACTCCCCGCTTTTAGTCCCGACCCCCGCCTCTCTCCCCCACAATATACAGATATACAAAGTTACACATCTTCTGGAATTGTAAAACCATCAGACCATTTGGTTATTCAATTTTAGATTGGTTTAATTGGAATTGTGATATTATTTAGGTACAGAGTACTCGTTGTGCAAGTTTAACCTGCTAGTGTTAATGTACAAAACTGTATTGGAAATGATTGATGCGGCAGTAATGGACGGATTCTCTCCGTCACGGTTAAAATTAGACCGATGTTCCAATTCCCCTTCTTTCTCTCTCTTTAAAATTTTAACCTTCCCTTGACTTAACTTTGTCAAAGCAAAAGTGTTTTCTCGCTATAGTTCGGTGCACTGGCCTACCGGGAGTGAGAGTGGATTCCCTGAACTGAACTTTGATAGAGTATAGGACAGGCAAGAATCCTCTTTTGGTGTTTTTCTGGGGTTCATCTCCTTGAATGTAATGGTTTTTAGGGGTAATTGTGTTCTGATTTGAGAAATTGCGGATGACGAGAATAAGGGAATGTAACAAGGAAACAAGCACAGAAAGAATGAGAGATGGAAATCCCTACTTAAAGGTTATTACTTTTTTATGCTTTTATTACTTAATTGTGGTTAATTCCTAACAAAGGATTTTATGTTGTCTTCATTAATTGTGGTTAATTCCTTTTATCATGCTCTCAGGTCAAGAAAAAGGGTTAAACGCAAGAAAACCTCCATGAACTATTGCATCAGTTGCACTTTGCATGCCAAATTAACTCCATTCAAGTAATTGATTAAGTAACCGATTTATCCTTCATTAAAAGTTCAAATGACAAAAATAGCCTTTTAGTGAGAAAAAGTTTTCACTTTAGATAGGCTAATTTTCGCTTCATTATAAAATTCTAATTGAAAAACACATACATAAAGGGGACAAAAGTGTTATCTAATAATGTAATTGGAATTAGATTTTTGGTTTGTTATTCATGGAATGATAGGTAGGTTTAAAATATACAAAATTCTTAGGATACGATATAATGAAAGAGAGGAATTTTTTAAAAATTGGACAAATTTTTATGAGCAATTGTAAGAATATTCGACAATTAAACACATGTTTTAGGCAATTTCATAGTTTTTTTTTGCAAGTTCATGAGTGGAGTTTTTTTTTGTTCCTTTGCTTTTATTCATAATAAACGTTTTGATAGAAATGCACACCATCTTGAATTTGTGGCTTTTCCATTACAAATAACTTTTTTTGACCAGAATAATTTTACTATTTTGATTCAAAATGTTAACCCAGTACGCTTCAAAATTCTAGTAGGTGTGATATTTAAAACTTTAAGAGCGTAAAGTGAAATAGTCAGAAACTTTAAAAGTTTCTAAATAATTCTGTCCTTGAAAGTTTAAATTTTTACGGAAGAAGGAATTATGCGTGCCTCCTAGCAAAATGACACCCCCCCCCCCCCGGAACGTGTTTTCTGGTTTTCCTTTCTCTACTAACTCTTTTGTTGAATTAATTTAAAAGTCTTAATTGTATTACCTGTGATAAGATGTTACTCATAATGGTGAATAAGTGACTAATGTTAAACAGATAATACACAAAACATGTATTAGGCAGTGAAGCCATTGTTACGAATCATTGATTGAATTCCGTACGCCTTTGTTTTTTCCCAATAAAATAATATACCAACTAGAAAATATTTTAGTTTTGAGTAAGAGAGCTGTTAGTCTATCTCTTACTAGAAAAATGGTCATAAAGACGGGGAATAATTTCAGAAATCTCCCTTGAAGTTTCTGACAATTTTAGACAGTTTTCTTGTGGTTTTGACAATTACACTTACCTCCCATAATGGTGCAAAATTACTTCAATAACCCTCGCAAAACACTTTAACCCATTTATAAGAAAACAAGGAAATTTATAAAAGAAGATTCCTGATCAGCATTAAACCCGCAAACCAGTTTACTCCTTTCTACTCTATGGTATTCACCAATTTGCTACTATTTATTTCCTCTTCCTCCTTAGACCAATTTCGAGCCTAACTAATTTACCAACAAATTTTCCTCTTCTTCATTGCCAAATTATCTTCCCCTTTCTCTCTTCTCATGAAAAAGTGTATAGAGATCGGTAAATAATCAATTTTTATATGCCAAAAAGTCAGAACTCATGTCAAGCACTTAAACCATATTAATTTGATATAAACAATGTCAATTACACAAATAAATTGTTTTGCCAAAAACCCAAATGTGAAATTACTTTTCAATTTGCTTCTAATGTCATGATAATCTTTCTTTTCCTCTTTTTTTATTTTCTTTCTTGAGTACAAGCAACATATAACATAATTGCCAACATTTCTAGGATATGGTATTAGGTGTGGGATATATGGGTAAATCATAATATGTTTTTTATTTTGATTATTTTGAGTATCAGAATAGATTATTGATGGCATGGTAAAAAAGGGAGAATGATATAGGGGCAACTTGGTCATGAAAGAATGTTGCTGAATAATTCTTCCTCCTTGCCTTGCGGATGAAGAGAATTGAGAAATATACTTTTTGTTATTTAAGTTAAGAAAAATATACTTTTTGCAGTTGACAACGATGAGATTATAAAGCATTATAAAAATATGAACATCACAAGTAATTGCAGAAGGTACTGCCCCCAGTACAAAACATTTCTAGCTGATGACGCTTTTTTCCTTATTTGGCACCATTAGGACACCAAATAATCACATACAAAGAGAAAATTGTACCCACTATTTAACCTTTACAATTAATATCCAATTCCCTCAATTGTAATACTTTCTCAAAAAAATTACACTTTTGCCTAAAAACTAACATCTGGCTGAGGGAGCCAAATAAACAAGCCCATTGTTAATTAGCTACCATTATTTTGTTTTCCGCTTCAGTTATCAGGGGCTAGTTTAATTTTGCTTTTTTTTTTGTCGCATGCTAACTTAATATATGGATGGAGTAACATACTTTTTCTTAAGATTTTACCAATTTTGAGATATATCTTCTTTCATTTTTTGAGGTGCCCTAACAACATCTTATGTTTGAGGAATCTATGTGTAGATTTATGGTAAAAGGTTGCTAATCTTGTCTTGTCTTCCGACATTCGTACTGAATTATTGTAAACCAACTTCGAAAGACCTTTGCAGAAAACATAGAAAAACAATCGAGTTCAGGTCCGTTTGGATTGCGATTTTTCTCAGAAAAATTGCTACGTTTTTTCGTGAACACGTTTTTCTATTACCTTTTTACTTCACATATATCAAATCGCTACAGTAATTTTTCTACAAAAAATCCAAAAAAATGCAATCCAAACGAGAGAATCCACAGCCGTTTCTCGAAAATTATCTAACTGAGTTTCAAGTTAGATGGAACTATTTAGCATAATTCAACCCACTTGTTTCTTTTTTTCTTTTTTTCTTTTATGGGGAAATCAGAAACTTCTATTCCGCAATACTCAGTAAATCAGCCATCATGCTAATGATGAGCTGGAGAAAGCTTGGAGCATCATAAAATTTGATTGTTGGCAAACTCAGCATGTCTAGCAAAGATAGTGCGCCACCTTGTCAGAATTACAATTTAACATCGTAACTTATAGCCTGCAAGTTGCTCTAACAAAAACGGCTACAATTTTATTTGAACAATATTTTCAATTGATCTTCTATCCAAGCACACTATATTGCAGCGGCGGAGTTAGGACTTTTTATAAGAGGTGCAATAATATTAGTTTAGACTTACAATGTGTTGATTTATAGATTTTGGACCAACTAAAATCAAGTTAAGCTAAATGTTTAGATTGATCACTAAATGCTTCAATAGTGAATCAATTTATTCAAAATTGTCTACAGCTTGAGATTTATCATTTTACAAGTGATCAAATTGCATAAAATTGTATAATAATTAAAGATATGCCTAAGAATACACGATGCAAACTTTATTAGACATACACTTAACAAAGGTTTTATAAAATCTAGAACATTTTTAAGTACATTATGTTATCATGATGGGAGGGGGGTGGCGGGGTGGCAGGAGCAAGTGGGGAGGAGGCAGGAGGGGAGGGGTGGGGGTAGTGGTGGGTGGTTGTAAGATTTATAAAATTTTAAAAATATTCCATTAAAATTTTAAAGATAAAAGCAGTTATACAATTTCAGAAGATAAAAAGCCAACCGCTTTGGGTTGGTGATGACCACCAAGACTTAAAATAAAAAATTCAATCATTGTCACTATATGTCACTATATCTTCCATTAATTTGTCACTATATGTGGCTGTCACTTTCGGTGATTTCCTTCGATAATGATTCAACTCCCGTTGGTTTTTCCTCCTTCTAAACTAGGTTAGATTAGATTATAGAGATATTATCATTGCATAAAGGGTTAATCGCACTTTATCCCCTTTACGTATGAACCATTTCTCAATTTACCCCCCAACGTTTGTTTTTTCCACAGTTTACACCAAAGACTAACGGTCAACCCTAATGGAGATAAACAGAATAATGAAAAGATAGTAATACCCTTAAGAAAATAATGAACAATTCAAAATATCCATATTTCTAGATTTATGAAAGGGATAAAGAAAAGTTTCCAAAATTACCCTGGAATAATGGATGAGGGAAATTTCCCTCCATCTAGCACATGGGACAAAAAAAAAAAAAAGAAATTCGGAAGATAAAAGATACAGAACATTTTTTAATTGTGGGTCATCTTTTCTCTCTCCTCTATCCGTCACTTTTCCCTCCATCTTTCTCTCTCCTCTATCTACCCATGAAAAGTGCCCACATGCATGCCGGTTCTGAATAAAAAGAAAATGTAACTGTCGAAAACTCTTTTTGACTTATTCATGTATAGAGCAAAATTAAAGACAATAATAACATATTATTAATGAAAGATTCTTACATTGTAATTTGAGCTGCAGTAAAATCTTCTTTCCGGATTTTCAAGTGTCCAAGAGGTGCATAATGGCCCCTCTTTACCATATCCACACATTTTTTGGGGTGATCTTTCAATGTTATTTGGAGCACTTTGTGACATTTTTCTGATACTTTTGGTTGACAAAGAAAAATTTTAAGAGCTGTTGGATCTGTTGAAATGAAAGAGAAAAAATAGATTGCAACTAGATGGAAGCATGAAAGAGAAAAAATAGGCTAAAAAGCATCAGACATCCCTTTTTATAACTCATTGAGGGACATTTTAGTCAGCCAAAACAAACGACTCTCTTCCAATGGCAATTTCAGCATCTTGAAGTTTTTAACGGTGCAATTGCTTAGCTGGATTGACGGAAGGGGTAAACTGTGAAGAAACAAACATTGGGGGATAAATTGAGAAATGACCTATATTTAAAGGGGATAAAGTGTGATCAACCCTTGCATAAATGCCTTTTTACTTTAGACCACAATGAATGGATCCACTGAAAGAAAGGATTTGGAATTGGAAGGACAACGAATTACTCACTCCACGTCGTACGGACCTCAATTATTTTGTACTAGCAGAAACATACCGTGCTTGCGCACGGTGAAGAATTTATGTAATGCCCACTAGGCCTGCTGACGACTCGAGCTGCTCGCGAGCAGCTCGAGTCAAAGCTCGGCTCGAGCTCGGTCAACACGAACTCGAGTTGAGCTCGAGCCATTCGTTAATACGAACGAGGCGAGCTCGAGCCTTCGTTTCTTAGGCTCGATAGCTCGACGAGCCGCTCGTTAGGCTCGAGTAAATGTAAAATTACAAAAATATCCCTGAATCAATTAAAATTTACAACTTATTCTGTTTCTCACTTCCTCTATTAGGTTACATAATTTTCCTTCCTCACTTTCTCCTCCGCCGACTGTCCCAGCTGCCAAACTCCTAATTCGTACTTCCGCCATCGCCATCTCTGCTAGCTCCACCTCCACCACTTTCGCCAGCACCTCAGCAACCTCCAAGCTTTCTCTGCCGACTGTCCCAAGTCCCAAGTCCCAAACTCCCAATTCCCACTTCCGCCACTGCCATCTCTGCTAGCTCTATCTCCACCACTTCCGCCAGCTCCACTTCAGTAACCTCCAAGCCGCGCAAGAAGCTAAGTTTCTTTGCTTTCTTTCTTCACAAAAAATGAAAAAGTCAAAGTACCAGACCTGTGCAGGGCTTCGTCCTTCAATAGCGGAGAAAAGGGCCAAAGGCCCAAAGCTCTGCTTTGTCTCACCACCTGGAGATACGTCTTCACCCGGTCTCAGATGCGCCATTTTCCATTACCAGTGTTAGCCTGTTAGCACTTTACTTTCCGTCTTTTCTCGCACAAGGCTGACTGACTGCCTTTCCCCGTTTTTACCAATGGATTTCAACTGCTAATATCTGCTTCTGCGTGAAGGATGCTTATCTGCTCCCTGTAGATCGGAAAGGATTTGATGTGCTAAGAAAAGTTCTAGTTCGGGGTGGGCTGATGGCTCTCGTGAATATGAGTGGAAGGAATTTAGAATCATCTTCAAAGAAGTTAGGCAAACCCAAGAAGTGGCAGACAAACATTTGTAGTAGTGGCAGACAAATCAAGTAGTGGACTATTTTTGGCCGGACTGATTCAATGGACTGGTTTCTCGTGTTACAAGCTCGAGCTCCCACAGAGCTAAATTCGAGCCGCTCGCGAGCTAGAATTCGAACTAGGCTCACGAGTCGATCTCGAACTTGTCTTTTTCTAAATCGAGCCGAGCTCGAGCTTCATTTTACGAGCTCGACGAGCTCGAGCTCGAACTCGAGCTCGCATATAAATAAGCCTAACTCGACTCGATAATTTTAAAACTCGACCTGGTTCGGCTCGTTTGCACCCATAATGCCCACAATGAGCTGGTATAATGGTTAATAAAGTACTATAATTGATATTTGCAGTACCATGTGTATGAATTTATGTGGTGTGGGAGAGATAATTATAAAGATGGCAAAAAGGATAAACTAACCACTATCTCAAACGACACCATCATCTCAATCAAGAATCCAGAGGTCCATCATGCAAAATGGTTTCATTTTTTTGCAAGGACAAAATGGTTTTTTTTTTAAATCAATTTTTTGCGATGTAATATGAAATTTGGTAACCAATGGATTGCAATTATAAACAAAGGATATGGAGAACCAGTCATTAATTAACAAAGGAGATAATTAAATTAGAATACAGTAAACTTAATCTATTTGTCCGACCCCTAGTCTAACAGATATAGTAGGAAACAAATGTTAATAACCACTATTTATTACAATTAATATATTATTACAGTTAACCCTTGTCTAAAGAACATTTTTATTACAATTAATATATTTGCACACTATTTGGCTTTCAATGGTTGAATATTTTTTCAGTATGGATATCATGTCACAGTAATAAGGCCATTTTTTCAGCTTTCACCTGTTGAAAAAGCATTAACAATACTTGACTCAGTAAGTTGACTTTGTCATAGAAAAACAAATTGCATATAGTATAGAGTAAATGTACTAATACTTCTTATTTTTATAGTTATTCATTAACATGTAAAACAAAGATGATTAAATATAGGTTATAACCTGATGAAAGACAAGTAAACGTCTCTTCATTGGATTTTGTAATAGAAACTTGTTCATGAGAAGCTTCTTTATAGTATACCATTGTGAAAAGCTGTTTTGCATCAGCCAGGGGGACTTGTACATGTCTAACGTGTGCAAGGAACTTTTTTTATTTTAGCTCCTCATGCAGAACTTCAAGTGGTAACGCCATATTCTGCAACGCACAAAACAAGAGAATATATATATATATATATATAGACATATGTATTGATGCGTCATGGTGAGAGCAAACCTGATAATAATGCTTCATTGCTTCTTTTGCTGTGAATGTTAGCAGTTTCTCAGCTAAATCACCAAACAGTGTGGTTGTGACTGTTCAGGTGTCATCAGAGAGATCAACATCAAATTTACACCTATTAAATATGTAAATTTAAATAAGGCACAATAGAGGAAAATAAATGATAATATAATAAGCAGCAGTAGCAGAAATGATAAGTAACTAATAAATGATGATTATACCTTGGTTCAGTCCTGTGTTTTTGTTTACAAGTATTACACATGAAAAAGACACCATAATCTGCAGACGTGGAACGGACGCATTCTTCACACCCCATGTACCAAAATTTCTGGAAGATGTGCTCAAATGAGAATGATGCTTTCACCCACACATTCTAAAATATAGTGAGCATATGAATTAGTGAAACTATTTATAGGCTGAAATGTAATGGAAAATTTGTAATCATGATACTACCTTGTGTTTTGAACTGACATTTGATATATCAGTAATTTTTTGATCTGCCTGGAAAGAGATATCAGGATTGTAAAGATTGTAAGTTCTCTTTTCAACAATGTCTGCAGGGCATTTGACATTTCTACTTGCCCTGTATATAGGATACCAAAATAGTCAGCCAAATAATTAAAATAGTAGTTTTATATGCAACCTAGATTGAAAATTATAAGAGTGAAACCAGTTCTTAAGTCCCTTTGGTTGTCAAACAAACAGATAAATTATAAAGTTTATAAGCAATGAATATTGAAAATTATAAGAACAGAACCAATTCTTCAGTTCCCTTGCTTCTTGGACCGGTGGATTTACAAGGATTGCTGAATCAAACCAGGTAAAAAGAGCCACTCCTATGCAAAAGAATAGGGGAAACAAGATGTGATTCGCAAAACGTACAAATAGAAAAAGGTTAGATGTTAAAAAAAGCAAGTGTCAACTGTTATACTTACCATTATAATTTTGAACTTTTAGCCTTCTTCCAATAAGAACAGGATAGTTCTGAATGTCTGGAATAATCTTGGAGCCTTCATTATCAATAAAAGCATTCCATATGGATAGCATAGCTGTCTGCAATCTGACATAGTTTCAACAGTTCGACACTTTATAATTTTTTGGAAAAAGGCTATAATTTGTAATAGCAGATAGCCATTGTAAGCAAAGATTAAGGCTTCTTACTCCTCATTAACAATGACAAGCTTCTGGACTTGTGATTCCTTTGAATTTTTCGTGACAATTTTTTCATCCAATGCAGCAATGACAATTCCCATAATATCTAGTGAGAGCAATTTTAAAAATAAGCATAATAGCATATAACAAGGTAAACCAATTATGCTTGAGAAGAAAGATATTCACCAACAGAAATGTCCTTTCGATCCATATGCTGTGCCAAGTCTTTAAACTTGGTATACGCAAACTTTGCAACTATAACATCCTCTTCATCCACAATCTCTTAAATAATTGTTCTACTGGTGATTATCCAATGCTTTGTTAGGTCGGTGGTTCTGAAGTCATCAGGGATCTTTTTCACCTGAGCATTGGAGATAAGGTACTTTTTGTAAACCTCTATTCTGGGGCTCATTATAGGAATATCAGCATTAAAGATGATTCCTTCAACCTTTGAGCCCTGAAAAATAATTATTACGATGGTGGACAAATGAGTACTATTTATATCTCTATGTATAGCAGATACAATTTTGAATATAAAAAAGTTTAAATGAAATAAATACCTCAGAATCAATGAAGATAAATTTTTGTTTCTTAGTTGGTGTGCTGATTGATGAAGTAACTTGCTATTTCTCTTGGACAGTGACTTTTGCTGTCCACTTCTCCATTCCGACTTCAACCTCATTGATCGGCAATAGAGCGGCCATCCTATACTCATTAGCAATAACAAAAATATACAAGTAAGAAATTTCAGTTTGCAAGGCAAAAGAAAACTATAAATTTGAGAACAAGATATAACAATATTTAAAGGTCAAGATACCTATGCAGAGTGCGAATGATCAATTAGATAACTGTAATATTTCAACAAACACATCAGTTTTTACTTCAGCAAATGTTCCTGGAAGTATGAGAACTTTAACTGCATTAGCAATTTTTGCTCTAGAGAGTGCAACGTATAATTGTCCATGAGAAAATACGGGTTCCTTTAGATATAAACCAATATAGTCAAGAGTCTGACCTTGAGCCTTGTTAATTGTCATTGCAAAACAAAGGCGAACTGGAAATTGTGTTCTGACGAAGGGAATGCCATGAGACAACAATGCAATGAAAATGAAAACGACAGAGCAAAGAGAATCATAAAACAATAAAAATGCAAGATAAAAAATAATAATAATAGTGACAAGCAGAAAAAAGTAGTAAGCATGGGAAGTAGAAGAATATCAAAAAAAAAATAATCCTAAGGAAAAAAATATAAATATTACAAGAATAAGGAGAGGGAAAATAGAGCGTTACGTACAATAGATGTAATAGCAGACACCAAAAAATAGCAATAACAGTGTTCAAAGAAAGATCCGCAACGAAATAGAGGGAAGGAAGAGCTCGAGGAAGAAGAAGCGGAAGCAGTACATAAAACAAAGCAAAAGAAGAAAAGCAGGCTGAAATGTAAGGGAAAGAAATTTACATGATTACCTGACTTTTGTTCTGTGCATGAAAACTCGGGAAAGCAAGTTCAAAGATGTGCAAATCTCGCATGGAGACACCAGCATTTAATGAATTGCAGATTGCGCGTGGTGGAAGGTTTAGGCCCGTTTGAATTGTATTTTCCGTCATTTTTCGTGAAAAAATTATCGTAGCGATTTGATGTATGTGAGGGAAAAAAGTAATAGGGAAATGTGATCACGGAAAACGACGTAATTTTTCGGCGAAAAGCGGCAATGCAAACAAGGCCTTAATCTGCCGGTGGAAGGTTTAATCTGCCGACTAATAGCTATAGTAGCAACCATGTAAAATTACAAAAGAAACGTTTGCAGAACATTACGGGCGGAGCCTGTGAAGGATAAATGCAAAGTAATTATAGACATAGTAAGGGGTATAATGGAAATGCAAAGACAATCCTATGTCATGTGGCCTGAACCTAAACGACAAGACTACTTGATGACAGTAGAAGTAATGAATGACTGGAATAGAAGTTAAATGCAATGATTGGGATCTTCAAAGAGGCTAAAATTTAAATGCATAAAAAAAGGAAAGGCCACAACATATGAACTTTGTATGTATTATTTAGATTAATTAATCAAGAGAAAAATACAAAAAAATACATATGCACACGGAACATGCAAAAAATAAATATCTAATAATAAGAAATAGACTCAGCTGGTTCATTACATATATTTTCGTTACCTTTACTATGATAATAAAATTAAATATCACAAAAGGGTCTGTAAAAAAATTTTGGAGACTCACCAGCATTTGTTTTTTTTATTGTATCAATTTATTGACAAAATCAATAAAAAATGAGGAAAATATAAATGCAACAAACAAAATATAATTACAAATATAAAATGCTACATGCATTGTATACATTATTATCATGATTGGGAAAAAAAGCAGGCAAACCAAAACGGAATTAAAAAAATCTATTACAATAGAATACCCAGAAGAAAATAGGGAAAAAAAAATACAGCAAGCACAATAACTTGAGCACACAATTGCATATTCGATTATTAGAATGATAATATAATAATAAATATAAATAATATATAATATAGAATTATTTAAAGGGAAAAATCGTAGGAATGGAATGATTTAAAGGAAAAATCATATATATATAATATTATAAAATAAAAAAATAGCAAACTAACATATTATGGTGCAGGGGATGCGTGCATGATGATGAATGAAGGAGCAAAAAAAAACAGCAACCAATTTAAGCGGCCCCTTCCAACGCAGGGGCACGTGATTTCCGCATGAGGAGGAGGGCGAAAGACCAAAGACCAACAACCAATTTAAGCACCATTCCCACTTTATATAAAGTTCTTTAGTATACAATACTTCCAAAGTTAAATAATCCAACGGGACGACAGCCTGGACGCCTGAGTGACAATTTATTACAGACAACGAAACCAAACCAAACCAAACCAAACCAATTTACTACACTTTGAGTGAGTGAGTCCGTCTCTGTCTTGTTTTGCTACTATATACTCCATTTACTGCCATGCCATGGTGTTTTGGAAGGTGGGTCGATGAATTGAATTGATGATCATGCTCATTAGGGGTGGGCAAAATTATTCGTTAATCTAAAAATCCGTCTTATCCGATCCGATCAAATTCGAAAATTAAGATACTTAATCTGTATTATTGGAGTCGGTCAAAAGAAGGTCGGGTACCCACTAAAATATGGGACGGGTTAGACTCCCCAATCCACCCCACATGTATAATTTTTTATTTTTTATTTTTATACACATATTATAAAATAATATTTTTAGAGTTAAATAAGCAATTTCATTGAACAAATTGCATTACAAGTATGAAAAACTATAGTTTATTTACAAGATTCATTTGTAGAGGTTATGATCTTATGTTTTATAAAAAAGATTTTAACTAATGTGGAACATATATTTAAAAAAAATGTGCTATTTATTTTAAACTTTTATTGATTTTGAATTCTTTTAATTTTTTTTTCCTTTTTCTTGTATTCTCTTCGCATGCTCGTTTCTTAGTGGGAGGCTTTTTTGAGGAAAAAATATTTATTAAATCTTAGATGAATATGTAAAATACAAATTTAAATTAGTATAAATTATTTTTTAAAAAATAAATGATAAGTGGGAGAGAACGGATACCCGTTGATTCGATCCTATTTCAGCAGGTAACCTATCCGCTAATATGCGGGACGGGTAAGAATTAGAAAATGACTAACCCGCAAGGTGCGGGTCGAGTCAGCCAAATGATGGATGGGATGGGTACCCTACTCGCGTCCACCCCTAATACTAACGTTGGTTCTTTGGTTGACCAAACTTAACATTATTATTGCATGAACAAAAAAAAAAACATATTATTGCATGCGGTCGGTTCATTTGGAGGACGCTGCTTCAATCCACCACCCGAACCAAATCCTGCTATTCATTTCGTCAAACGCTCTCATCATATCATACCAATGCCCTTTTTTTTTTTTTTTTTTTTGAAAATACATTCACCGAAGTACACATTCCACGTCCATTTAATCTAACCCCCAATTCACCCGCTGAATGCATCGAGCATTTGAGATGGCATGCAAATTCATATGCGTTTTTACTTTCACCAAAATGTTAAGTACTACTAACTACCTCTTTTCTGCATTCCTTCCTGTTACACTAGCACATTACTACTTTTTCTTTTTTGTAATTTTATTTTAAATTTTATTTCTGGGAAAAAATGGAGAGATTTAAGAAATGAAGAGACAGGAAAGAAGATGTGTATCTGAAACCTCTGCACTAGCACATTAAGTTACAACCACTACTACTACTAGAGGACAAAGCGAGAAAATGAAATCCAAGAAGAAGAAGAAGAGAGCACATGCACTTTTAACGCATGCATATCAATGATGATCGAAAAGGACTTTTATTATATTATTATAAATATTGAAAAGAAAATTTCATGTTACGACATTCTTTTTTTCTAATTTTTCTAGAGACGGTAGAAGTTTTTATTAATATATCAAAACTATAAAATACTTGAATAACGACTCAAATATCTTTACAAAAGTGTACCTGATGCTTAAGAAAGCTTATTCATTTGGATACAAATGAAAGCTTATTCTAAGTGACTTCCAACTTGAATAAGCCCCCACGTCTCTCTCTCTCTCTCTCTGATCATAGGCTACACATTAGTTTTATTTTCTTCTTCCATTTATATTATAGGTCCTATGAGGGGCCTAAGGCCCTAACTACACAATACTAGTACTATTTTGCTTCAATGCATTCGCATGTACCACTCACCAAACAAATTAATTGATTAATTTGGACGCTGTTCACATCATATCAGTAGAATCACACTAAGGTCACCCCATCGAATTCTCTACTCTTGTCTCACATAATCGTGCAACCCTCAGTGTTCTCCTCACTGAAATAATCGCAGCAGCTGTACTGATACCGCTTCCCATACCTGCACCCGCACCCGCACCCAACATAACAGGGTGGCGGGGGCATGGGCCGCCCGTACCGATAGTAACATGGTCCCCCGCCGTACCCTTCCGAACATGGGACACAGCAGAACCCACTTGGAACTGGCGGGTGCAAGCATGGTTCAGGTGCCCTCGGAGTTTTTTTGGGATGCTTTTCTGGCGATGGCTTTGACTTTTCCTGCACTTCAGGCTTTGCGGGTGGTTTTCGATGTTCTACTACTCTTTCAGGTACGATCTCAATGCTCTTAATGACTTTGCCGCCCTTGCAACATAATTTGTCGCGGATTTTCTCCGGGCTACAGCACACCACGGTGATGGTCACCAGATTTTGCTTCTCATCATATACCTGGTCTCGGATTTCTCTTGTCCAAAAAAATTGAGCATCACCCCAAAAAAAAAAAAAAACTCAAATTCTTGTCCACACAAAATAAAGCCCTAACTGATCACTGGTAGTTTCATAAGCCACATTACCTAACTTCTGTTCAAAAATGACCCCAAAAAGGAAAAAAAGAAATTGTAACTCATGGTGGTGCACATGCCTATGTACGTAGTCGGTGGAACGGTGGATGTCCTCCAACCAACTGTACTTGCACTAAAGAACTACTACTAGTATACTGGTAATGAAAACATAAGAGATAGAATTGATAATTATAAGGGACTCACGAGGAAATTTGCAGAGGATGTTCTTGACCTTCTTGTAGCAGCAGGGGCATTGAAGATCAACCTCGAGTCTCATTTCAGTGAACTGTATGGTTGCATATTACCGGAGCAAAATAATCAAACTCGATCCATATATATATATAACAATCAAGAAATGTAAAATTGAGATGCACAATTATATGGTACTACTAGTTTACGCTGAGACATGTGGTTAGAGATCTTAACATAAAACGAAGCATATCTCACGTTGTATGTGCTGTTATAGACTTGCAATTAAAATTTCCAGATTGAGCAAACACTAAAAAAGGGGGGGAAAAAGATGCAAAACAATATCACGAACATTTGAGGGATGGTTTGGAAAACTAGCAAGAGAATTGGCTTACCTTCTCAGCCATAGTTGATGAGGGAGGCAGTCAGTGGCGATGGGTGGATCTGATCAGGAATCCGCAGCCCAAATGATAAATGTTGGAAATGGGATTTTTTTTTTTTGTTTCCCCCGGGGGGGGGGTGTGGGAATTGTATGAGAAGGAAGAGTAAGGAAGTGGGGAAGGGATGTAGGCAGCAATATACTAAACTCGATGCTGATAAATGGCTGAATCAGATAGTAGGAGCCTATAAGGTAGAAAAAAAGTGCGAGGACTTCATGCAGAAAGATAGCAACCGGATAGCATGCAGTACCAGTTTAAATGAAACGAAAGGGGCGTTGAATTTTGATGCCATCATCAAGATTGTCGGCTTTATAGTAGTATGACGTAAGGTAAGGTAGGTATATAGCGCTGCTAAACAGAACAAGCAGGTCGAAAACTCAATTGAGCTCAATGCGATAAGGTTCGAACTCAGTTAATCAATTTTAATAAACGAATCGAATTCAATCTAGAAATTTATTTGGTTAATTAACGAGCCGAGTAAATTGAAATCATTTGTTATTCGAATAGCTTACTTGGGCTCGATAAGGAAGGGCTTATATGTCATTTCATAAATCAGAAGAATAGAAACTGAAAATTATACGTTTCTCGAACTTGTGCGAGTTCGGCTCGTTTGTGGTAAACGAGTCGAGCATGAGTTCAAACTCGAGTCATGTCCCATTTGACGAGTCGAGTTCGAACGCATTCCAAGACTCGTTCGTTTTAGTCTAGCGAGCTCGAGTTTGGCTCGAGTTAAGCACGAGTCGAGTACGGTGGTCAAATGCTTGGTTCGATTAATAGCGCTAGTCATATCTAGTGGGGGCTAATTCCTTAGATTATATCTGAAAAAAAAAAGTCGGTCAAATATTGCTCTGACAAGGATGATGTACCAAACTATATCTGTCGTATTGATGAAATGCGACAAGGCAAAAATTATTTTTTTAAAAACGACTGACACTACCTTGCTTAGTCAACATGGTAGCACAGGTTAAGTAAAAAAAAAGGGCTTGATAGATTCTTTTCTGGTAGAGGATATCACGATTGTGCATCTTTTGATCGGATTTAAAAAAAAAAAAAAAAAAGTTGTCCTTCGCCATGCTGAGTCAGGGGTGTTTTTTTTATTATTATGAGCGGGTCAGATGTTGAAGACAGTTTTGGAGGTTATTCCAGTATGTATTGAACTGTAGTTCTGATGGCAGTAGGACTCAACTGATTTTCAAGTGCTCGTCTTTTTTCTTTTTCTTTTTTTCCTTCTCCTTGTACTACATTGAATGATTGCCATTTTTAACATCATTCTCATGAGTTATTAGATGTGTAAATTGTTTATGAGTACAAGGTGTAATTTACTGGGCCCTTAGTTATTGGTATATGCATTTGACTCTCTTCTTCAACATTTGATCTATTTTTTTTTCAACTATAATCTAAGGAATTAGTCATATGGTGGCTTTGAATTTGCTGAATTTTGCGGAGCAGTGACACGGTATCCTCCCTCCATCAACATCCATACTCCGTTGCTGGTTTTGATAAGCCCACCTCCTCACCTTGCAAAAAATTACCTCATCATTCACATATTCCCAATTCCCACAAAAGCACGACTCTAGTCGCGTAAGGTCTTAGAGTAATGAAGGTGAGGTGCTTATTATTTTCTACTGATAAGTAGTTGATTGATTTACTGATGGAAATTATGAGCAAGCTTATCCATGCATCTCCCCCACATGGGCCAACCATCCACATGGTGCTATCACTTTTTTTTTTTTTTTTGGTTTTTTGGGGTGTGGCAAATTGTGCAAATGATTTAATTTCTTAGTGTTAAGTAGACTGTTAACAACACATGCCAAAAAAAAAAAGAAAAAAAAAAGGCACTCTGTTAGTGTTAACAATACCCCCAACCACCACCACCAACAGCATGGCGCTGCGGAATTTAATTGGGACGCTTGTAATATAAGAAAACATTCAAAGAGGACGCATAATGAACTAATAGTCGGACGAGTCAGTACTCTAATCATGCTGAGATTTAATTAATGGTCACAAAATTATTATTATTTTAAAGATAATTTTTTCTACACTAACAAATTTAGATTATACTACATAATATGAATTTAAATCTTACACATGTGATATACATTTAAAATTATTAGTATAAAAAATTACTACATTCTTAATGTACAAAATATTAATCCTTATTTTAAGTAGACAATGTATGAGTTTGCTAGCTAGCTCCAAAGGCTTTTTGCTTCTATGTTTCCTGATATGCTCCTAAAATTACATTTACCTTTACCGGCAGCCAAAAGAAAAAAAAAAGTAAATCGTACAAAGTATGAAAGAAAGCCAAAAGCAAATGAGGAAGGCCGAGGAAAGACTCTTACATGCACTTTTAACGCATGCATATCAATGATGATCATTGATGGAAAAGGACTTTTATTATATTATTATTATTATAAACAATGAAAAGAAAATTTGATGTAATGACATTCATTTGGGTACATCCCAAAGTTTATTCTAATTGATTTCCAACTTGAATAAGCCCCAAAGTCTCTCTCTCCGTGCTCCATAGTATTATTTTCTTCTTCCTTTTATATTAGAGGTCCTGTGAGCGGCCTAAGTCCCTAACTACACAATATTAAGGAGTATTATTTTGCTTCAATGCATTTGCATGTACCAAACTAAATTATCTTAATGAAGCGTCTTACACCAAACTAACAATTAGTTTTCTTATAAAAGTATACCATTAGTATCTATTTTATAATATAATTAGTACTACTTTTGAATAACAATTACAAAAATATTGAGTTTTCTTCTAACCAAATTTCTTATAACAAACCAACACATTTCCAATCACCTTTTTATCTCGCATACATCATATCAAAAAAGTGTTACATTACTTTTTCACAAAATTATCTCAAATAATTTACAATCCAAACACACTTATTGTACATGTTATATAGGAAATCAAAGATTATATATATATATATATATATATATATATATATATATTTATATTCAAGTATCATACAAATTGAAAAAGTTTCAACTACAGTTTTGAATGCCTCACATTAATAGTGAATAAAAAAGTATAGAGTCCATTCCTTCACATTTTTTAATGTTTTTCTCTTTATTTTTTAAAAATATCTTGTTCTTAATTATAGTCTATTGAACTTTCATTTTATATTTAATATGTTTTATGTCCTATAGAATATTTTTGCTATTATATCATTGATCATTCACCTCCCCTCCCAACTAAAATCTTGGGCTAATGCTTAGACTCAACAAACCTTTTCTTATACAATTATACAATAATGACAACGACAATGATAAAAGCTAATGCAAATTGAAAGGAAAAATCACACACTAACTAAAATTTACCATGAAAGAAGTGATAATGGTCAAGTTTGTGATCTTTTTGAATGTGTTTCATATTGTTTTTTAGTCGATTTGTAAGATTATTTGGTATAAATTATCCATTTTATGTCACTAATTTGCACCTTAAGTTGATAAATGAATTATGTGTGATTTTTATCATTTTACTTGCAAAATTTCTTTGTTTTTGTAGGTAAAATGATCAAACTCAATTAGATTGAGATGTTGTAACAATGGTTAAAAGAAGTGGTGCAAAGAAAAAGAGAAAAAAAGAAGAAGCCGTCAAGAAACTGCCTGTGGTTCTCCCATGGTTTGTGGGCAGTGAAGTCGTTTTGTAGATGCTCTACACAATCCCTGGGAGAATCCCTCCAAGGATTCATCCAAGGGATTCCTGGCAGCTGCAAGTTGCCAACTTGCATGCTTCTTTCTTTATCTTGGACAAGACACAAAAGGACAATTTGTACCAACTTTTGGAGGATCTAGAAGTTTCTTTTGTTGTCTCTTAACAACAAAGAACACATTATTGAGGAGAGAGATTAGCTCTTGAAAACTAAGAATATAGACTACATAGTTCTTCAAGTTTGATGGGAGAAAGTTCAAGATAGCTTGAGAGAGAGAGAGAGTTTGGAGAAAGAAGAAGAACAACCAAAGGGTTGTGTCTTGCCTTTTGAGACAAGACATAAGCCCTTAACAAATGTAAGTCTCTCTATTTTCTCTTGATTTAGTGTAGGTTAGTGTAGTATTGTAAGTTAGTTATGGTATATCCATGTTTGTATTGGCTCAACAAGGAGGTCAGGGGGGATGAAGAAGGAGAGATCAAAGAAGCACTAGTGACAAGGGTTCTCTTCTTTCCATATCTTTATCTTTGTATTGAACTCCAAGTTTGTTAATGCAAAATTTGGATTTTGTGTTTGTGATTTTATTTTAAAGTATATGCCTTCGGTATTTGGTTGAACTTTCTATGATTGTTTGATGTTGATTTCTTGGCTAATTGATGCTATTATCTTGATTGATTTATTTAGCACTTTTTCTCTTATAATCATGATTAACTGGCCATTGATTATGATCATCTAAAGATGTTAGATTTGCAATGAGAATTGGAATTTGACACTAGTTCATAGAAGTGTTAAATCTAGGAAGTACACTCACGAAAGTAGAGGTACATCTTTGTGGCTTTTGTGACTTTGTTCCATGTGATTTCATAGAAATTAATGAACTTGTAGTTGATTTTATAACCACAAAAGTAGGTATGAATTAACTATAAATATAGTTGATACACTGGTCGAGATGTTAAGAAATTACACAAGCGGGTGTCACGTATGTTAAGAAGTTACACCATAACTTAGTCGAGATTTTGGTACTCATTTGATTAGGGAGTTGCACTAGTATGAATAGGTAGGAATTTCATTATGCAAGGAGCTTTTATTTACATTTATCTACCCATTTATAGCTTAGTTTGTTTCTTTTAATTTGTTAATAGTCTAAATAATAGAGAAACTTTAGTAGTGCCGGTAGTTGCTCGTTTTCCTTGAAGGATCGACTCTTAATATCCTATACTTGCTCATGACTTGTTTACTTGTGAAAAATTGCATATGGGATATTTAAGAATTTATAAATATAAAATTTTACTGTGGATTGAGATTAATTGTTATATGCATACCCCGTACTCGTCAAGTTTTTTGCACCATTGTTGGGGAAGATTTGTGGCAATATCAGCATGAAGAACAACTTTATTAGTTTAGAAATTTTAGTTATATTTGTTGCATGCATTGTGTTTGTTATTTTGTCTCAGTGTAGTCTTTTGAGAGTGCGTTGAGTCTAGTTGCTTTTGTGTGTTTAGTCTTGTGAGTCTTATATGTTATAGTCTTTTATTTTTACGTTTAGTTTGTGTATATGTTTTATCATCTATTCTTCTTGACTAATCTTGCTCTTAAATTGTTTAAAAGCAATTTTTAGGACATGAGAAGGATAGATTAGATGGGCGGACAATGTTTGAGAGAAAGAAGTTAGGGCTATAATCCACAGTTTCCTCAATATGCAATGTATAGTTGTGGCAATCAAGGAAGAGCCGCAGGTAAGTCTTCTGATGATGGCTTGAGAAGTTTAAATACTAAATTTAACTATATCATGCTAAATGCTAAATTGGACAATTTGATGCATTTGATTGAGCTATATAGGAGTGTTGATGTTTTGAATTCCAATCATGTGGTTTGTAACTTGTGTGGAGGCCGCCATGCTAATTATCAATGTATACAAGCACAACATGTGGATCAATGTGATGAATTTGGGCTTTATAATTCTTATTTTGATCAATATAGCCATAATTGCGGTAATTCTTCTAATTATGGTTGTGATAATCAAGGTGCTTATAATAATTCTCCATATTTTTATGATTACCAACCCTAATTTGTCCAATATGAGTCTAAACCATCTTGAGAATTAGCTATTGAAAGGTTAGCCAATGCACCTTTGTCTTGGAAGTCAGCCATAGAGGAGAAAAAGAATGAATGGGAGCTTGCTATAGAAAAATTTGCTAATCAAGTGAATTTAAATATAGAAAGGCTAACTATTGCAATTTTCAATCGTTTTGATAAGGTGGAAGGAAGAATAGAGGAATTAGCTTCACATTTTGAAAGAATACATGACCAATTGCATGGTTTGTATGATGTTATTTCAAATAGTGATATGCAAATTGACTCTATTGTGAATGGTGGAAATATTGTATGTGAAAGTGGATTGTATTTTGATGAAAATGATGAACTTAATTTGTGTTTCAACGAGGAAATGTCCATTTCACATAATCATAATTTTGGAACTAACTTTGAACCTCAAGAGACAAAAGCATTAAGAGCTCACATTTAACCTCTCTTGAGGAGGTGTTGAAAGTATAGGTTCTAAGGCCATTATTGCCCAAGAAAGCCATGCGGAGGATCCTTTAATAAGCTCTCAAGTGTTGCAAATGCAAGGTAATATCTATAAAACACTTGAGATTGGTAAGCTAACTTCGACTCTCAAATCATATGGTTATAAGGCTCGTGAGGTGGAGTCATCCTTTGTAGATTCACCATGACCTGAGTTGGTGGACTACTCTTTGATAAAACTTCCTTAAGGAGGGAATAAAGTCAAACTTAACGACTTTAACCAAAGTGTCTGTTGGGAGGCAACCCAATGATTTAGTGTTTTCTTGTGTTTTATGTGTTTTTCATATTTATATAGTGTAATTTGTGTCTTATGTATTTTGTAGGTTGCAATATCAACAAGGTCTTGAAAATGGTCAAAATTGCACTTTTCTTTTTAGACAAGGCATAAAGGGAGTTTTCATGCTTATACTTGCAATTTGGGCATTGCATGCATTTTGAGCATTTGATAGTAATTCTAGTTTAAAATACATATATGTGTGTGTGTGTGTGTGTGTGTTTTTAGCTCAAAATATGGTGAATGAAGCGTGTTTGCATTGTTAAGTATTAAAATGATCTTATTCAAATAAGAGGAAGTTGATTTGAAGGATATTCTTTCTAAGTATTGAACAAAAAAATTTGATTTCGAGCCATTGCCTACAATCCCTCAGAGAAACCCTCAAGGGATTCAAACTAGGGATTCACCAGGGCAACAAATATTTTTCTCCAAACATACTGCCCACAATCCGTTGGACAAATCGCTGTGAATCTGTGCGCGGTTTCTTGTTGGGCAACGATTTTAAGAAACAAAAATGGCTTTTTCCCTTCATTTTTTTCTTCTTCTTTGAACCAACTTCAAACTCTCAAACCCACTTCTTCAAATCTCCGAATTTCACCATTTAAACCCCTCAAAATCACCACTAAATCACTCAAAACCATCTTGTGACCAACATTCAAGCATAAAAAATTATCAAAAACACCAACTTTGGAGAATTTGAGTCAAGAATATTAGGGTTCTAGAACTTCATTTCTTTCAATTGGGAGTTGATTGGAGCTAAATTTTTGGGGATTCTTGCATAATTTGGCTTGCATTTCATCACTCTCCAAGTCCCAAGTAAGTTTCTTGACTTTATTTGGCTCATTTAAATTTCACCATAGTTGAATTTTTGGATGAATTTCTTGGTAAATTTTGTTGTTAATTTGCCTATTGTGGTTGAAATTGGTGCAATGTGAGGAATTAAGCAAAATGCCATTTCTTGAATTCTTTGATAAATAGGCAATTTCATGAGGAATTTGTTTAGTTTCATTATACGTATTGTTGGCCTTATATAGCATTTTTTATGATGTATAAGTGCTCATTTTTAAATATATGAAACTAATTGTGAATTGCTAACTTGAGGTATCATGGTAAATGCAAATTCTATAATAATTTCGGAGCTTATGAATTTCTCTTGATTATGATGTTTTAAGGATATAATGTATATTATTGGAGTTATTTAAGCCATTTGGTGATGATTTTCTTTTGGGGAATGTGCTTCTCTTAAATTTTTGAAATTTCTTGGCAATGTTGAATTGATGTTTTATAGTTTATATTCTTCAACTAAGGTTGTTATGAAATCAATGTAGGTATCATCTGAAGGAGAAGAGAAGCAACATTGCCAATATCATCAGTATAACATTGCCAACTAGGGATGTTTGCGAGCCAAGCTACTCGCGAGTAGCTTGGTCAATGGCTTGGCTTGAACTCGGTTTGACTGAGTTCGAGCCGAGTTTCGAGCTACTCGAGTACACATTTGAGTCGATTTCGAGTCAAAATTTTGCAGCTCGTGACTCGACGAGTAGCTTGTCGAGCCATATAATTTAAATAATATATATGTATTATAATTATAAAATGACCATTATGGGTATAATTTATACTGAATTTACAAGTAAGGTATCGAGTCAAAAAACTTGGTATCGAGTCAAAAAGCTTGATTACTCGACTCGATAAGGCTTGAGTAAAAGGTCGAGCCTTATCGAGTCGAATCTCGAGCTTTTTAAAGATTTTCTCGAGTCAAGCTCGAGCTCGAGTTTTTTCGACTCGATCGAGCTCGAGTTGAGCTCGAGCCAAATTATTTATAGGTCGAGTCGACTCGGCTCGATTACATACCTATTGCCAACACTGTGGGGTATACGTGTATATTCCCCGAATTTAGAGCCTATATCATCAGATAATAAAGTTTACATCATAAACTTAGGCCTATGTATCAATTTATTGAGCTTTATATTGGTCCCCCTCTCCCCCGCTGTCTCCAATATGGTCAGTTTAGGTGTTGATCTCCTAAAAAAAAAAAGGAGAAAGGATACATGTGCAAAAGTTGGATTTCAAATTCAAATTGAAATCCAAATTTTGCATAGTTATCACACTGTTAGTGTAGAAAAGATTAATCCTTCAATTTATAGTACAACACAATATTAATGAATTTGATATCTATTTCAAAATAAATAGTTGTTTTATTTTTCTCCTTAAAACTGAATTAAAGTAAATTAATTTCCTCAACTTTTCTTTTTCTTTTCCTTACTAGATTTTCCAAATGAGGGGCATAAATTTCAGCACGCAAGAGTTTATCATCTGTAGATGATGCTAATTTTTACTACAACAAGTGGAAAAAACAACAAAGAAGAGCACGATTAGACAGAGATAAGAAACTGAAAGACTAACAACAATTGTGGAAGGTGAAATCATAAATAATATTAAAATAAAAAATGTGGTATATATTCTTAAGCTGACGATAGGAAGTGAATTATAAAAGTGGTTGAAACATCTGGTAACTATGGAGTCATTATGTCAGAAGTTATAGGAATGATCTTAGAAATAAAGGAAATATTCTGGTAAATAATTCACACTAAAAAATATTGGATTAATCTTTTATATACTAATAGTGTATATACCATCACCATTGAATGTATGACAACTTATTTGAATTTAAATTTAAAATTCAAATTTTGCTTATGTGTCATATATCCAACCGTGATAATATATACACTATTAGTGATATAAGATTTACTCAAAAAGATTCGTCTAAGTTATACTACTACTAAGTTCATGACAATGATTAATTAATCTTTGTAAACACTAGTGTTATTTTATAGTTTGAAATTTCACCATGGCAATGTTCTTACAAGAGGGGATCGTGTGCAAATCTTTAATTACGGTATAAATAATATTATATGAACACCAAATCATTGATGACAATATTGATGATTTTTTATCCAATCTTGACTCTACTCTCAATTCGTCTCTTATAATTATCTGTTTACATCAACTAACCGTAATCGGTAGCAAAGGGACATACCTTAGAGTGGAGCTTTCTAGATTACATGGAATGAAAAGAAAAGTCGAAGTTTATTTATTATTTCTCGTCTATAAATAACTATTCAATTTTTTATGCCTAATAACCGCAAATAGTTCCAACAGTAAAATATTAACGAGGTTTTCCATGAATTTTAGATAGTTTTAGGAATTGATTTTACATTGTACTGTGAATAATATAACAACCGATAAAGGACTCGATTTACATTGTACTTTCTATTGTTTGCAATAGCTTTAATTCTATCGGTAAATTCAATGTTAATGATCACGGCATATTCCGTTGTTTGGATTGATGAATTTGGATTTAAGAGAGGAATTGAAATGGATGAATTTAAGGGCCCTTGGTTCGAGGGTTTTGGTACAGGGAATGACGATAATTCTGATACTTAGTACTTGGTAGATTGTAATGGGAATTGGAATATTGGAATCATGTCCAAAATTTTGAGAATTTGTGATTTCTAACTAAATTAGGAGGAATCATTCAAAACCCTCAATTTAGGGATAATTTCAAAAACCTCCCTTGAGGTTTCATGAAATATCATCTAGTTCCCTTAAACTTTTCAAAATCTCACTTAGCACCCTTGAAGTGATAGTAGTATCATATACTAATATCAAAGGTGATGAATTGTCAATAATACCCTTATATTTAAATTTTCTGAACTGTTTTTCTTTCTCTAAATTTCCTACTTTTCTTTAACAATGTTTATACAAACATACATTACATACATATATATGTGTGTATAATTGAATTGCAAATATCAATGAAATATAGGATTTAATCAATGAAATATTCAATGCATTTGGAGAAGAGTAGCTGCAGGTTCTTTTTATTTTTTTTCCTTTTTTAGTGTTTCACAACTTTATTTATTTATTCCTATTCATGAAGAGCGCAAGAGAAATAAAGTAATTGAAACTCCAAATAGTTTTTCAAATTCCGACTTTTTCTATAATAAAATTTTCATATTTCACACCCATAAAAAAAGTCTGTGTATTTTGAGTAAATTTTTTGTATGATTTGAAGTTGAATTTCATCTATTACTAAGTTTTTTTTGCTCAATGTATGATTTTACATGCTAATTACCTTCAACGCTACGAAGGGTTCTATTTGTAGAAATGATTTAAAAAATAGTATTTGCTTTTACTATCTCTTCTTACTGTAGAAGTGACTATTGGTTGTAATATAAAATCTTACCAATTTTCATCTCCTCACATTTAAGATGGTTCCAATTTAGTACTTTTTTTCCTTGGTTTGTAAAATGTTTATCTTTTTTATAACCTAAGGGTATTAAAGGCATTAAAATAATCTCTCTCCTCAAACATGAATTTTTTAATATTACTTTTGGTTAGAAGGGCTTCCAATGTTACCAAAATGTCAATTCAAGGGGTGCTAAGTGAGATTTTGAAAACCTCAAGGGAGCTAGGTGATATTTTATAAAACCTCAGGGGAGGTTTATGAAATTATCCCCTCAATTTATTTCCAACAGTGAACAAATAAAAGAAAAAATATAATTTGTTAAAATACTTTATGAAGGGCTTTAACTGGACTGCATTGGATGGTGTTTCTAGCAGGAATCAGGATCAATGGAGGACGGAATTTGCCGTTTTCTTTTGAAACGTTTGAAAGTTCCAATTGCAATTCTTTGAGAAAAGGAAAAACAAAAGATAAACAGCCAGATCTTTTATTGATTAGTCATGAGTTTTTGTTGGTAATTTCTGGACAAAGAAGAAAAAAAGATTTGGATTTTTTGTGGTTCTGTAGTGGTCCAATGGTGATCATGATTCTTAGTCCAGCAAATACAACAATACTTTTAAAAAATAAAAATTAATTTTGATATTGTTCCAATTATATTTATACAAAGTACCAGCCTTCCGAATGATACTAGAAATTCAAACCCATATTAATATTTTATATATTATTCCATTTCCAATTCCAATCTTAGGGTGGAAACGATTCTAATCAAATTGAATCAGTTTGAAATTTTGTTCATATTTGATTTGTTTACTCGTTAAATCGATTTTTAACAAGTTTTTTTTATCGAATTTAAATACAAAATACTGTTTAATCACATGTTAGACTAATTAGCTAACCAAATTCAAACAACTGTTATTTATTCACCTTACCAATTCTAGAGCACGAAATGCATATCAGTTTGAGGATAGAAAACTGAACAAGTGAAAACTCGAGGATTAAAACAACTTTTACAATTTTGCTTCCTTCTTCCCATCAGACTATCAACGCCACCTAATTGATCTTTCTCAAACACGAAAGCCATATCAGTTTGAATTCCTCAAATGACACCCAGAAACTAGTCACTCTGTCTTCATTCATAGTCAGCTTGCTGGCAACCACCAAATCTGGGATGGCGGTTCCGGCCCGGCGATAGGAGACATTGGTACCCGGCGGCAGGGGAGGCAATACAGCCTGCCAGCTTTCAATATCTATAGAAATGTGATTAGATAATGGGAGAAATAGGGAGGTTTGATGGAAGGGATTTGAAATGACATGTAGCTAGAGTGAATTTGAAATTCATCGATTTCAACACTTGAAATTTCTCCTGTGGCTTGAAAGATTTCAAATTCTCAACCAAATCTCTTCACCTGTTAGGATAAATTGTGAGAGATTTGGATTTGAAAATTCAGCAATGGCAGCAGGTGTTCCAGTACTGAACCTAAACGCATTTTGTGACAAAATCTCAGCCACAATTGCTATCAAATCCCATCTTGGGTTTCTCTAAAACCCAGCATTGCCCCACTCCAACATCGATATAGCCCCGCCCAAATTCAACCGGCTAATGCAGGAAAGCTCGAAAACATTCACTTGATTTCGCTCTCAAAACAGGGTAAGCTCAATGAAGCCCACCAGTTCCTCAATGAAATGGACTCTGCTGGTGTTTCAGTTGCACCCAAAACCTACCAACATTTGCTTCAAACGTGTGCAAAGTTAAAATCTTTGCGCGATGGGAAACTATTTCATAACAGGATACGGAGCAATTTCGATAATCCACCGGGGTTTCTTCAGAATTCTGTTATCGGAATGTATTTCGAGTGCGGGAGCATTTGGATGCTCAGAAATTGTTTGACGAATTGCCGGAAAAAAGTCCAGGAAGCCTGGGAGACCGTCATATCTGCTTATGCTGATAAGGGTTGGATAGGGAAAGCGCTAGAAATGTTTTGGAGAATGATGGGCGCAGGAATCAATGCTGGACCTTCAATTTACAAATGCTTTTTCAGAGTTTTTGTCAGATTTAGAGCTTGGGAAGCAGATACACTGTCTTATGGTAAGTCAGGCTTTGATAAAATGTGTCCATGAACACTGCTTTCTGCAATATGTACGTAAAATGTGGGTGTTTAGAGAGTGCACAATGGGCTTTTGATAAGATGGTTGAAAAGAATGTGGTGACGTGGACTGGATTGATGGTGGGATTTACTCAGGCTGAGAGGCAACATGATGCCCTGAGACTTTTTGATATGATGCTGAGGGAAGGCGTTGAGTTGGATGAGTTTGTGTTCTCAATCATTCTCAAGGCGTGTGCTGGATTGGTGGATGTTGGCATGGGGCAGCAAGTCCATGGTTTGGTTGTGAAACTTGGGTTGGAAAGTGAGGTTTCAGTGGGTACCCCTCTTGTGGATTTTTATGTCAAGTGTGCAAATTTGGATTGTGCTGTTCAAGCATTCGAGAAGATATCTGAACCAAATGATGTTACATGGAGTGCCTGATTACTGGCTATTCCCAAGGAGGTGAATTCGGAAAGTGCTTTAGAGTTCTTCGGTCTTTGAGGAGTCAAGCTGGTGCTTTGAACGAATACATATACACTAGCATCTTTCAGGCATGCGCTGCTCTTGCAGACTTGAATCTTCGAACTCAAGCTCATGGAGATGCAATTAAACGGGGTCTGATTTCCTATCTTCATGGTGAAAGCATAATTATTTCCATGTATGCAAAATGTGGTCAACTGGATTGTGCATTTAGGGTATTTGAATCAATCAGTGATCTCGATACTGTGGCCTGGACTTCTATGATTGCTGCTTGTGCTTATCATGGCAATGCTCCCGAAGCTCTAAATCTTTTTGGGAGGATGCAGGCTTCTGCCGTGAGGCCTAATTCAGTTACCTTTGTAGCAATTCTTACAGCGTGTAGCCATTGTGGATTGGTCGAAGAAGCCAAGCGGTACATGGAGTCAATGAGCAGTGAGTATGGCATCGACCCCGACGGTTGACCATTATGATTGTATGATTGATGTACTTGCTCGAGCAGGGTAACTGAGTGAGGCGCTCGCCTTGATAGAAGCGATGCCATTTGAACCTGATGCTATGAGTTGGAAAAGTTTATTGGGTGGATGCTCAATCTACCGGAATTTTGAGCTTGGAAAAGTAGCAGCTGACAAACTGCTTCAGCTGGACCCCCATGACACTGCTGCATACATACTCATGTTTAATTTACATGCTTCGCATGGGGAATGGGATGAAGCTGCATTTGTGAGATGGATGATGGCTTAGAGGGATCTGAAAAAGGAGGTCAGCTGCAGCTGGATTACAATCAGGGGCAAAGTGCATCGTTTTATTGTGGGTGATAGGCACCACCCTCAAACTGAAGAGATATACCAAAAGTTACGAGAATTAAAATTTTCTTGTGGTAGCTATGAAGATTCTGTCTTTACTACTGAAGAAGCTGCATCCAACAATTTGGTGGAACAAAAGGAGCAGCTTCTTGATCACAGCGAGAGACTTGTGATTGGGCTAATTTCAACTCCGAATAATGCTTCTATTTTGGTGTTCAAAAAATATCCGTGCTTGCAGAGACTGTCACGATTTTGCTAAACATGTATCATTAGTTACGGGGCGTGAAATTATTGTTAGAGATGCCAGCAGATTTCATCACTTCAGGTGTGGGGAATGTTCTTGTCGTGATTATTGGTGAACTTTAGGACTGCTGAAGTTTCACCCTTTAGCACCAACAGGCTTGCACATAATTTCCTCCCCTGTAACTGTCACTCCCCGCTTTTAGTCCAAACCCTGCACTCTACCCCACCTCTCTCCCCTAGAATATACAGATATACAAGTTACACATCATCTGGAATTCTAAAACCATCACATCATTTGGTTATTCAATTTTAGATTGGTTTAATTGGAATTGTGATATTAGTTAGGTACAGAGTACTCTTTGTGCAAGTTTAACCTGCTAGTGTTAATGTACAAAAATGTATTGGAAATGATTGATGCGGCAGTAATGGACGGATTCTCTCTGTCACGGTTAGAATTAGACCGATCTGCCCAATTCCCCTTCTCTCTCCCTCTTTAAAATTTTAACCTTCCCTTGACTTAACTTTGTGAAATCTCTTCTTGTTTTAACTATGTGTGGTCCAGATGAAATGCCATTTTTTTTTTGTTCAAACTTCTGAGCAAAAGTGTTTTTTCGCTATAGTTCGGTGTATTGGCCTATTGGTAGTGAGAGTAAATTCCCAGAACTGAACTTTGATAGAGTTTAAGACAGGCAAGAATCCTCTTTTGGAGTTTTCCTGGGGTTCATCTCTTTGAATGCAATGGTTTTTTGGGGTAATTGTGTTGTGATTTGAGAAATTGTGGATGACGATAATAAGGGAATGTAAGGCTAATTGATCAGAATATTGATAGTTGATAAAAAGGTCAGTCAATTATAGTGGGTTGGCTGCTTGGTTTCAATCTATGCCCGTCGTGCCCATCGTGCAATTTTTTTTAAAAAAGCTTTCTGGCCGTCGCGCCATCTTAGACGATGGCCAGAGATGTCAGAAATTTTTTTTAAAAATTTTTCTGGCCGTCACGCCATGTAGGGACCAACGATTAGATAATTTAGATTTTTTTAAATAAAAAATCCTTCAGCCAGGCGATTTAGAAATGCTTTTTTTTAAAAAAAAAATCTTTGTACAATTCAATTCAGCAAAAAGTTTTCTGTAAAAATTATTTAAAATCAAAAATTTTTAAAAACAATGCATACAGTTTGACAAAATTTTAAAAACAAACATTGGCCTCGCAAGCATTTTAGCATTTTAAAGGAGGCTAGGTTTTAAAATTTTGATCCATTTGTTAAAGGATTTAGGGGTTTCTTAAAGAATTAAGGTTTACCATTTAACAAACTTAAGTTATATACATGCGTAACCATTATGATTTGTTAAATTTAGAAAATGGTTTAATAATATGATTTAAGTTTAAGTGATTGCGTAATGGATAGAAGTATTGCTTAATATTATTATGATTTGTTAATTTTAACTTTATTATGTATAATGCACATAGAATGTTAAAGGAACTGTAATTGTGTCAAAAAATGAAAAATTATAACACGAATTACGATTGATATATTTAAATTTTCAATTAAAATGCAATCGTATAAAAAGATTAATAACATATTTGTCGAAATGAAGAATTGTTTGTGTGTCATTATTTGGTATATGATAATTAGTTTAAATAATTTAATCAATTAAAATAGCTGTAAAACAACTAGTACTTATTTGTTTTGTAGGTATTATCCTATAGGGACCCTTTTATCCAATTATAGGGTTTAATAAAATAACTTGTACTTCTCTATTTTGAAAATATTTAACGTTATTCAAATTGAAAGTGATTGGATTAAATAGAAAAAGTAGACAACTAAATTAAATTAAATGTTATGTCAAATGCATTAAATGGATGAAATATAAAACATCATCGAAGACAAAATAATATCAATGCCTCACAGTTTTCTTGCCTTTACTCTTAGCCTTGCCCTTACCCTCCTCCTGAGGTGTCGTCGGGCGACAACAATTCTAGTAGCAGGCCTTCTCTGACGATTACGTAGCACTCAGTCTCGATGACTAGCGCAGGAACTTGTGGAACAGCAGTAGATGGGCCATAATCTTCATCTGCGTTATCAGAGATAAGGGTATCCTCGCCTGTTGACTTAGCTGTCCCATCACTATCATCAATGTCTTTGGACGATAGTCGTGAAAATTTCCTGGAACAGCATGTCCTGACATGCCCTTTGGTTGGGTTTGAATAGGTATGAACATAGTCTGACCAAGAGTGCAATAATCCGAAAGATCTACAGTAGTAGAACCACCTCCGTGGCACCAATCAAATTATATATTTGGCTAAGATCTGCACGTAAGGAACCTCCTGATGTAGTCGCATCATACCCAAATACAGGTATATGCGGCGAAGGCGTGAATGGTGAATCAAACACAGTATGTGCGAAGGCGTGAATGGTGAACCAAACACAGGTACGTGTGGGGAAGGAGTGAATTGTGTACCATAAATAGAAAAGTGTGGCAATTGTGTAAACTGTGACAAAGTCGAAACCGGTGTATGTAGTGTAGAAAAATGTGTACCGGTTGCCTTAGTGCAATTTTGAGGGTCCACTTCAGGGTCACGATACTCTGCTTCATTGTCGTCTCATCATGCAAGCCATGCCTGTGTCGTCTAACTCCACTAGTAGATGCTCGAACTTGACGAGGGACATGTCCAATTGGCCTCTCATAGAGAACATGCTGAGACTGTTTTTGGGTCTCAAATGGATCCCAATTACCAACTTTCATATGATAATATTGTTGAAGGTGCTGCATAGATCTAAATGCACCATCCACAATCGTCAAAAGACGCGGGAAAAAAACAAGTCCTGGGTCATCAAGATTGAGGGTGTCATGCGACTGATTCCAATGCGCTGTATGGTATCCATCTGATATGAAGAAAATAGACAAATTAATATGGTACCATATTGACTAGGAAATGCTAGCAAAAAGCATCCATATTGACGAGGTGAAAATTGTAGGAGTAGTAATTATCAGATATTCAAGTTGGCCTGATATCCCGTAGAGCATGTGCCCGGACTGCGTTTGATAATGAATAGGAGATGTAAATGTACAAGATGGTGTGGCGGTGGTACCATCTAAGATACTCTTCTGAAGGCTGAATGTATTTGTAGGCTGTCCTTGGACCTCAATTCGTAGTGATCCCAATAACCTATCCATTCCTATGAAACTGAGCCCAATTTCTTCCTGGAAATCCAGCTAGACCAAGTTGGTGCAAACCCTTATGATCAGTGTCAATTGTTCAGGAATTTTTTGTACCATGCCGAACTGACGCATCACCCGATCTGGACAATGAAACTCAACTATGTGCCAAAATATCAAAGGGACCTTTGCTGCCATATACGCTCTCCCCGTCTGCAATACGCGGGTAGAGATGGCAGTATGTCACCACTATATGGCATCCAGATGAACTGATAGAACAGGCAAAATGATACTCAATCTCATTGCCTTAATCAGAAATTTAGCGAAATGCAAATAATAATTATCCACAAAATAATAACATACCTGATCCATTCTTAACAACCCTATCTGCTCTCGATAATACACCGCAGGCCGACCAGGAGGCTCATAATCTAAACGATCATCTGCCCATCTCCCGCCTCTTGGGTAATCTCCAACCTCATATCGAGGATGTATATCAGGACGAATAAGTGGGATTCGCTCCCACCCAAAGCTGTCAATACCAAAGTAATTTTCAGTGAATAAGATGTGTGTTTAAACAAAAATAGTTTATGAGATATATTTTTATTTACCTGTAGTAATAAGTAAGGCCCACCAGTACTCTTATTTCTGCTCGAGAAGCAATACACATCCGCGAGTATAAACAGGCCAACACCGCGCTTCCCCAACTGTATTCGCCCATTGCCTCCAATCTTGTACATAATCGAGCCAATTTGTACTAACAACATTGCCTGTGGTATCTGCAAATAGTAAGCCTCCCAATAGAATCAGTATGTACATCCGAGCATATTGACGAACCATCTCCTCAGAGGCATTGGGCTCCAATGCTGCCCGTAATCGTGCCTTTATGAATGACATCTTCAGTCGCCCATCTCGAAAGTGCCTATTCTCTGGCCAAATTCCTAAAAGATCGTAAACCATTTGTTGGCGTTGTAAGGACTCCGTCTAATATGATTCAAGGTAACAGGAAGGCCATCAACACGCAGGCCCCACAGCACCTCAACATCCTGCAAAGTGATGGTAGCCTCGCCCATAATAGGGAGATGAAATGTGTGTGTCTCTTGTCTCCAACGCTCGACAAGTGCAGTAATCAATCCATGATCCATATGAACGTAACCGGCTCTACGTACCCCGCCAAATCCAGCCCTGTCGATGTATCAGATACCGAGGTCTATATGCATAAAGAGTTTAAAAAATTCTTTGTCACATCTTCTGACATCTAGGTCACAGATCGCCATGAAATACGGCAGGACCTGTGGTGTGGCTGTAAATATAATATAGAAGGGTCAATCCCCTTGACCTGGGGGTTCCACAGCATTCCAATGATCCATGGACAGTTATGCCTGCAACTAAATTTTTTAGTCGAATTAGGTGTGCATTATAAAAAATATATGCCAAAATAAATAAATCACTAAAAACAACAAGAGAAAAATCTCATATACAACATAACAGAAGATTAATATTCATAACACCTCAACAAAAATATGCATATCACACTATATTAACATATTAAAATCGTACACCAATAGAAGAATGTAATTCACTAATATATTCAACTCGTACACAAATATGGGTGTGTTTATTTACCCTACATTAATCCTAACATTCTATTGATGAAAGTAACCAAATATGGGTAGTTAGGTGCAGTGTGTCCGGATTGCAAACAGTTACTACACCGACGTCGAGCATCTGACACCTTCGATCCATCTCATTCCGGATTCTAGCCGTTCTTAAAGGCCCCAGAGTCTTTTGTTTCAAACGATCACTAGGATATGCAATCGCAAATCCACTATTGGTCAATATTTTGTGTCCCTATGCGGATAAAAATGGCAGAAAATGTAACCTGGTATGCAGAAAATGTGTATTCCGGTGCCATAAGAGTCATCGGATTTATTTTGGACCTAAAGCAAGCTGCGAACACATGTGAACACGGAAATCGTAATTCCCTCCATTTTCCGCACGTGCACATTTGATTTGTAACGTCAACAATTTGCGCATTGCCACCCCGATGACTTTGTCGATGAGCAGTAGTAATACAAAACACTCCCCTAATGGGATCATACACTCTAACAAAGTATGCTCGCCCATTTCTTTATTTGTCAAATATTTTTTCCAACTTTTTTTTGGGAGTGGGTATACCTGATCCTTTGTGATATTTAGGTTCTCGACGAACAGATCAACTGTCTGATTAAGTGTAAACTGAATACATGTTATAATTGGCAACATCCGAGTATCCCTCATTAAGTTGTTAAAATATTTGGCCATATTTGTAGATGTGTGTCCCCACTGATAGCCCCCATCTTTGCATAAGGCCCTGTATGGGGTTGACCAAACCTCCTGTCAACCATGCATATGCCTCTGCATTTAATGTGAATATTTGTTGCATGTATTTCTCGTACTTTCGAGGTTGATTTGCCGATCCGGTAGCCCATGCAAGATCTTTAAACCTACACATTGGTGGTTATAAAAGGCGTTAAGAGTATTTCATTTCCTATGAACGAAATTAAGCCCTAAACAAGTTGAGAAATAATGTTACCTTTGATTGTTGAATTTGCGTAAAATTGCTCCGCACATGAAACCAAGCAAAATCGATGAACTGCTAGTGGTTATTTCCATTCTGGGAGCGTCCTTATTACGTTGATTATTCAATGGTGGCAATCTGAAATTACGCATATATTTTGAATATCACCACACAGGTGAATATGCAATAGTCTCATGAAACAATTCCAACTGCGATTATTCTCCTCATCTACAAATGCGAAAGCCAGAGGAAATAAATGATTGTCAGCATCGAAAGCAACAGCACTTAGTAGCTTTCCACGATATAAGCCTTTAAGAAATGTACCATCTACACAAATGACGGATTTTAAATGACGAAACCCTTCAATGGCAGGAGTGTCACGCCCCATTTTTTGAAAAATAAAAGAAAATAAATTGCTTTTAAGAAAATGGCATTTTTGGTTGATTTTGATTTGAAAAATGTGAACTTTGATTTGTTTAGAAAATAAATAAAAGAAATAAAATGGGTCTTAATGGGACTTCGAAAATGCGACGATTTGACCCAAAATAATAGTTTAAAAAGGGTTTTTAAATAAAAAATCGGAGTCGCCACTTGATAATGAGTTGAGGTGTACCAAATCACCTAAAATGAACTTTTTAAATGAAATTATGGAAAACCCTTTTTAAACGACTCCTAAGTCTACGAAAATCAGAGAAAAAGATTCGGGAGTCACATTTGAAGAGAGGGAAGGCAAGGATAAAAATCCAAGGCACCCTCTCAACCTAGCCAAGGCTAGTTGCGTGATTTAGTCAAAATTTTCTTATTTTTAACCTAAAAATTTATCACATTTTGGAGATATTTACATGAATGCAAACCCTAGACCTAAGAGGGTATCGGGGTCAAAATATCTCTTCGAAGTTATTTGATGCAATTCGCATTAATTGCGACGCCCAAAAGTAAACTTTCGAAAAAGTCACGAATTGTGCAAAAATATGAGACTCTAAGAAAAGAAAAGGAAGAATAATGATAAAAATAATCATAATTATACAAATACATGTCCTAAAGGAATGCATCATGTTGGGTACGGAGGACTAATGTTCGTGACTCAATTTTCCCTTTAATAGAGGGAATACGAGCGTGCTAAGGTTAGAAAACCAAACTCGTCCATATCCCATACTCAAGGGGTTATTTCCTAATCTAGTCAAGCAAATGATCTAACCTAATTTCTATTCCCCTAAATGAAATGCAAGTCTAATGTCATGTTTTCATACAAAAGGGGTAATGAATATACTTATAAAGGAAAATATGGATAAAGGATATAAATATAAGAAAATATGGGATAAAGATGTACATATATAAGAAAAGTGTCATACAAAATGATAAATACCCTAAAAAAGAGAAAACATGCATGAGATGAAGTGATTTTATCACACAATCATGATCTAACGCTCGAAGGGGTCCTAAGGCCCTAACATTGGACTAGCCCATATTTACAAATTCTCACTAGCATTGGACTAGTGAAAAAACGAGAAATAGGGCCACAACTAGCATTGGACTAGTGTGAATCGTGAAATGGGGGCCACAACTAGCGTTGGACTAGTGTGGCAACGTCTCACATTTATAATCAAATAACTCATGTAAAACATAATAAAGCAAATAAACACATAAATCACGTAAACACATAACACATAAGTATGATATCTAGATGCAAGGTCCTAAGAAAGCGGTAACACATAGCACATAGGCATGCAAATCACACAAAACAAAAATAAAGCAAATAAAGCCTAACTATTACATCAGGGGAACCCTACTACAATCTAAAGGGAAAAAATGAATAAATAAATACCTAACTATTACAATTTTGACGTTTAAATGCCTTGCAAATGACCAAAAATTAAAAAAAACAAATATACTAAATTAAATAACTAAAACGAATACATGGAAGAAAAACATTCAAAAGACATGCAATTAAACACATAAAGTCACATAGGGGTACATAGGGTCAAGTAAAATCGAAAAATAAGGGATAGAGTGTACCTCTTTTGAATTGATGTCCTAATGGAATGCCTTATTTACCCTCCAAAACCAATAAAAGGGTTAATGCACCAATCTAATTGAGAAAATTAACGAAAATATACAAACACAAGTTCACTTGGTTATAAAAGCCCTTAAAATTATGAATTAAGTGCGATTTAAACAAAGCATGGTGGCTAATTGAAGCAAACAAGCCATGAAGTTGTGAAATTAAAGCTGATAAGGACCAAATTGCAAATATCAGAAAGTTTTTAGGGCCTAATTATGATTTTCAGAACTTTGGGACCAAAATTGAAGGAAAGATAAAGTTTAAGGACCAATTTGCAATTGTAGCAAGGACCCAATTGAAAGAAAAACTAAAGTATGTGAGCCATAGCACAATTAGTCAAAGATCAAAGGTCAAAATGTACAAAGCATGAAGAGAACTAAGTCCAGGGGTCAATTTGAAATTAATTCAGGACCCAATTGAAAGAAAAATCAAATCATTCGGGCCGTGGTGAAATGAGACAGAAATTAAGGGTTAAATCGCAATTTTCCAAAATTTTTGCTTCATGTTTCGCAGAAGCTTCTTCTTCGATGCAACTGAAATGAAACGTTTCTGCAACTACTGATGCTTCAAAATCCAACAGTTTTACATGCCAAAGATGCACCAAATCATCGTAAGAGGCAACAACAAAAATGGAAGAAATCAACTTCGACAATCATGGGTTCTCTCTCCTCCCCTCGACTAGCTAATGCCCAGATTCTGGGCCAGCTTTGGACTAGCCGGATTTCCTTTTGAACACATACAGAAAAATGCACAAAATCGATTCTTCTGGTTCGAGATTTCATTTGGGCATTTTATCAAACAAGTTAAGGGTATTAAAAATTCCAACAAATCTTTGCTCAATTTATGTTATAACCGGCCCCAAAATTATCAAAACAAGACGGGTTTTCAGTCCAATTGACACATAAGACATATATCATGAACAATCAATATGAAATTTGCACCGAACAAATGCACGGCAGACATGCTCTGAAAATTTCCAAAAACGTGCTTGAAAAAAAAAACGGAAATGCAAATGAAAGGGATAACTTACAGGTGGTCTGCAGGCAGGAGTGCTGGATTCAGACGAGGTGGTGGTGATGGATTTCAGTGGCGGCAGCTCCTCGCATGTGCGCTGATTCCGGCGGCTTCTTCGTCGAAGCTTTCCCTTTTCTTCCTCGTTTAGTTTTCAATTTTTGCTCTGTTTTTCTTGCTTTCTGGTCACTTCCTTGCCCAGCCGAAGTCCACCTCTGGTTTTCGTTCCTTGTTTGATTCCCGAAGCTCTGTCTCTTTGCCGAAGATTTTTCTTATTCTGTTTTTGCTTTTTCTTTTGTTCCAGATCAAGCCTTCTGTTTTTTTCCGCCGCCCCTTTTGCCCTCTTTTTCTGGCTCAAGCTTTTTCCTTTTTTCCCTCTAGACGAAGCTCTCTGCTTTTTCTTTTTGTTTTCCCCTCCTTTTCCTATTTTTCCATCCGCGGCCTTTTCTTCTTTTTTTCTTTTTCTTTTTTTCCCCCCAAATTCCTTAGCCAACCAAGTGCCCCAACACCTCACCTTCTAGGTGTTTGTGTTGTCAAATGAATAAAGGGTCATTTGTCCCTATTGCATGTGTGCCACTTGTTCCATTGCATGTGTCCCACTTGCTCCATTGCATGTGTCCCACTTGTCATTTTCCTTTGTTTTTCTTTTCTTTTTCTTCTACTTTTTCTATTTTTCCTTTTTCCAAAATTTAGTATAAAAAATGCTTTAAAAAGAAAAGAAAAATGGTGAATCTTAATGTACCAAAAATAAACACCAATTACTATATGCAACCTTCAATCAATTAATTAAAAAAACAATAATAATAACAAGAATAAATAATAAAAATAAAAATGAAAATAAAAGTAAATAAAAATAATAAATTAATTAAATAAACAAATAAAGCTAAAATTAAAGTTCAAAATTGAATCCAATAAAATTTTGGTGTCTACAAGGAGCAAATGCCCAAAAGATATAGTCAAATATCGGACTGGTCGGAATACTCAGTGGATGATGATCCCACACAATCACCATACCCGGATTAGTATATTATAATTCTTGGACATACGTTGGGAGTTGTGCAACGGATGTAGGCCAATCGCCATAGACAATATTTAGCTCTACGCCTGTCATACCAGGCTTTCTTGTATGAAATGTCAACAAGAAATTCTTTTTCACGGACGTTTGAATTTTTTTGATCTTATACACTGGTCCATTCATTATGTGGGGGATAATGTGCTCAGCTATTATGTTGCCACTCAATTGCCTATGATCGTTGTTACCACGTACACAGACACATGTATGCTTTTCAGCAAGTGTAACGATCATCCACATCTTGTGAGATTTGCGTAGGGTTATCCTAAGTTGCCAATTGGCATTGAGGTATAGAGGTATGAGCCTACATCTACATACCAAGTTGTAGGAGTGCTTTCACGGATTTTAAACTCCATATTTTCCTTTATAGACCACAATTTAACTGCTCGCTTTTACATACGCTTTGGTTTCAAATAGCTGGCCAAGCTCTAACTTTTTCGTAAGTTCATTCCACAATTTTAGCTTCTCAACCCACATGCATCTAGTGGATTAAACTTTAATGCAGCATCAACACCGGCTTTATAATCGCAGTTGTTGTCTTCATCAAAGGTCTATAGAGTATTATGATCTTGATGATCTCGTGTGAACTGACTTTCACTTAAATTTTCATTGTGAAAAAATGAACCATACACAGGGTTGTCATCATCGGAATCATCATCTGGTTCGGGTTCGGAGTCAGCATCAACATCAACATCAATAAATTCAATGTCATTATCTTCCCCGAACCCCCAACTGTACATGTATCAATGTCCACGCCATAAATTGCAATGGATTCTGTGTCCACTGCTGGGTTGACTACTACTGGGATGATTAATCTCCATGCGGCGTCCATTACCCTTTCTTCTAGATTTTTGAGCCGATCGGACATTTTCACAATCTACTTGGGTCAATTGACTCTCGTATAAGTCAATTGTCCCCATCACATCCATATGTTCCGATCCATATATGCTTGGGTCTTGATTAGCATGCAAACTTGTAATATGCAAGTTTTGCATATCATTCATGTTTGAAATCTAGAATCGATTCAACCTCGATATATATCTCCGTCCCATGACCACTATTAGCTTTCAAAAAAATACATTCCGTCAACTCCATTATCATCCACCAAGGGCGTGGCACTGAACACACCATTTTGCATGCAATTCCGAAATATCAAGTTAATTTTATGAGTATTTCGGTTTAACCCCATCATATTATATACGATGTCCACCAATCCATCAAAATTCACCCATTCTGTGAGGAACACGACCTTTTTTGGTAACGACGGATCATATGATATTGACTCGTCATCATACACAATTTTTCCTCCCCAATAGAATTGCATCATCAAACAATTACCGCTTGACATGTTTCACCTAATCTACCAAAGAAGTTAATATAATATATGTATCACTGTTAACAAAAATGGAGTAAATTATACAATTTTATATTGTTTTACTATAATTATTATACCTAATCAAGGCATAGAATTTAAAATTTTTGTATTTTTATTTAAATTACGTAAAGCAGTCGAGTGATATATCTATATTAAGTTCAACCCTAATTAATATATCTATATTAAGTTAATTACATTCAATGGTAATTAATATATTTGTATTATGAACCAATTCAATAGCATGTATTTAACATGCTACAACACTAAATATGGAGGCTAAAAGTTTATTGATAAATTAATCATAAAAATTTTCTCTCCAAATAATTTAAAATATTAAGATATATTTGTAACTTTACCTTAATTTTATAAAATATCTACACTAATTACCTTTGATTCAATATATGTGTAATATTAACAAATTTAATTGAATCTATTGACACATCCATATTGTCTGCACCTATTGTTTAAAACATTAATCACGTAGTAAAACTACATTAATTATTGGTAACTTTAATCATGTGTCAAAAGTATATTAATTGGTAACAACACTTAAATTTATCCTTTTTTAATAGGATGATTAGTGATATGGTTAATTAATATCTAAACAAATAATTTACCTTACTAATTAATTAAGCTAATTACTAACTAATTAATTTGAGTTATCACATATTCGTCTACACACGTAATATTATACAGTTCACTAATACTACATTCATTAATTTCAACTAATCACCATGCAACAACAAAAAATATTCTAATTTACAAAGTCAATTAGAAAACACTAATATGGATAAAATATAAACAATGTCATGTCATATTTAGGATTTTACAAATAATATATAATACAACACAAAAATAGAATTCACATTAAAACATGAAAACTATATTATATAATTATAATCATGGATGACACTTTTCAAATTATGAATAATAATTAGAAGAAATAAGATAAGTATTTTACTTACTTGATTATTGTCGAAACTTACAAACAAGACTGTTTAATCAAAGGCCCTCTACTGACCAAATCCCAAGCCCTCAAGACTGTTTAAATCAAAGGCCCTCTACTGACCAAATCCCAAGCCCTCAAGACTGTTTAAATCAAAGGCCCTCTACTGACCAAATCCCAAGCCCTCTATCTTTGTCCAAATTTTACAGCATCAGACTTCACAAAGTTAAGCTCGTCCAGAATGTAGCTAAGCTAAGCGCGAACTTCAAGGATCTCTGTCTCCGTCCAAATATTGTTTGTAACTTCAGACATCACACAATTCACATAGCCAAGCTCAAACAGAATGCAGAGGCTAAATTACAGACATGAGAAATGGAGATGCGGAGCTCCGTTTATGATTAGAGGGAAGGGAGAAACGAAAGTCTCAGAGAAAAGAAAAAATGACTGAAGTTTCGGTTATGGAGTTGGAAGTTGCTCTGAAGAACAATTTATAAGCGAACGAATTGTACATTTCTCTAGCCCGTTGCGCCATGTTGGAGCGACTAGGGTGTGATAACTTGAGAAAAAAAAAGGCTGCCTACGCCTGTCCTTGACACAAAACAGGCCAACAAAAATAAAGCTGCAGTCTAAGGTGGTCAAAGGCTGTAGGCTTCTTGCCAATAAATTTTGTATATGTCTGGCAGATGGCTTGCTAGATATGTCTAAAAGGAAAGGACCATAATAAACCAGGATGATCAAGAATCGCCAAGTGTTTTTTTATAGCACGCATCAACCTGGCAATGATGAATGGCAACACAGGTTTCACGGGAAAGTTAACTGTTCTCAAAATTAGCTTTTTGTAGTCAGACAATAAAGCCTTTGATAGTGAATGGAAATTATGACACATCCAAAAGGGCCCACTGACATTTAACATTGGTCAAAGGGGACCATACTTTACCAAACTTTTTTGTGTGGGACCATATTTTATGTGAAAAAAGCCCACTTGGAACGAACGGTCAAAGGCTGCAAATATTTTGATTATCGGCTGCCCGTCGCGCCTAGATGGCTCGACGCCTGCGCAAAATTTTTTTTTTTAAACTAAGCAGCGTCGCGCTACGGCCAGTTACATTTTTCGCCCATCGTCCCATCCGTGCCATGCCCGTCGTGCCAAGATGGCACCGACGGGCATATGTTTGATACCAACCACCCCACTCACCATATTTGACGGACTTTTTTGTCGTATAACAATATTCTAATCAATTAGCCGGAATGTAACAAGGAAACAAGCAACAGAAAGAATGAGAGATGGAAATCCCTAATTAAAGGTTATTACTTTTTTTTCCTTCTATTACTTAATTGTTGTTAATTCCTGACAAACGATTTTATGTTGTCGACATTAATTTTGTCTTATATCATGCTCTCAGGTCAAGAAAAAGGTTATATGCAGAAAACCTCTGTGAACTATTGCATCAATTGCGCTTTGTATGCCAAAGTATTTTAATAGGTACTTTACACTCTTGATCAAACTAAAAATTGATGAAAAAATTAACTCCATTCAAGTAATTGATTAAGTAACCAATTAATCATTCACTAAAAGTTCAAATGACAAAATTACGCTTTTAGTGAGAAAAATTTTCACTTTAGATAGACTAATTTTTGCTTCATTATAAATTGGGATAATTGCAGAAACCTCTTTTGAGAGTTTTGGCACTAGCACTCACCTCCCCTATAATTTTTGAAATAGCACTGACTTCCCCTAAAAAAATTGGGGCCTATTGTTGAGGTAAGAGTGTGTGAATTTACTTGGCTATCCCAATTATTTTCATGTTACCAAATAAAAGGTTTAATTATTTTCATCAAAACCAACAAATCCTTTGTTAAACTAATTTAAACTATTTGCATGTTAAACTAATTAACTAATAAAGTACCTGAGAGTCCATCCTCGTCTGATTAGACTTGGAGGATATTTAACCATCATTTGTAAAGCCAACCACAAGGCGCCAACTGAGGAGGAAGATGGCGCCAATTTGTGCTTTGACAGCTCTTGAAGTGACAAGCTATCTACTTGCTCCATAAGAGACTACTGTGACTGATAAAATTTGTGATCATTGAGGGAAGGAAACATAATTGAAGAAGCTGGAGCTTTTTGCTTAGTTCATGAGAGGTGTATATCCGTGAGAGAGGAGCACAATAGTAGTAGAAAGAACCAAAATCTAAGCATCTACTCTAGTTAATTTACAAGAACCACAAGCTGTACAAGTAAATTATTTCTAATGTTGTCACTTGAAGGCACAGAATTTGCATGTTAGCTATTGTATGATAATAAGGCAAAACCTAACTGCAGTGAACGTATGTTAGCTCTTGTATCATGATTTGAATATGTCAGTAATGATCAATGACATATGTATGTGTTGTTATCTAGTTGTTTAAGACTTGCTGCTCTACTATTCTAGTTGTTTAATACTTGTTGCTATGCTATTCCATTTGTTTAAGACATGTTGATCAGTGGATGATGTATCATGATCTATTTTTGATCTTCACAGCTCTTGTATAAACATGGTGTATTGGTCATTGTCTGAGTTCATGACTGGTCTATGATACAAATATAGAACATTTTAGTACAATTTGTAAGGTGTTGTGATTTCCTCTTTACTCAATAACTGTCACTTTTTGGAACTTAGGATGGCTCTTCTTCCTGCTTATGACATATATGTCCACTATGAGGGGAAACAAGTAAGAATTTCAAATGTCATTCCAATTGGTTACTGTTACATTAAATTGCTGTTTGATGTTGCCGAGAAGGTATTTAGTCAAGTCCCTGGGCATCTCAATAAGTTAATGCACATGAGGTGCCTAATTCCTAAGACAGGTCGCATGTTTGATATTACAGATGATGATAGTGTTAGTGAAATGTTCAAAATGCATAAGCATAAAATGGTGATTAATGTGCATGTGCTGGATATGGATGTTATTCCCAATGATCAAACTAATCTTGAAGTTGACAATGGTCCATAACACCTATCTGAACTTAGGGAAAAAAAAAAGGAAAGGACAATGTATATGTTGTTGAGGTTGATGATGCTGAGGGTGAATATAATGACTTCAACTCTGATTCAAGCTGGCTGCACAACATGGATAGTGACAATGAGGATGACATAGATATTGATAGTATGCCTTTGGTAGGTAGTAAGAATACTGACATGTCCTTTTCTAATTTTGATGACAATGAGAAGGGTGATGTTGTTCCTGATTCTGAAAGTGAGAAAGAATGTGGACCCCATTCAACAAGCTTTGAAATAAAAAATGTGGAACGTACAACCCAAAAGGAGACATAGAGTTTAAGAAAGGTCAGTTGTTCACTAATGTTGATGCATTGGAGCAGCTTTAAAGGACTATGTAATTCAGAAAGGATTTTCTATTGTGATAGTAAAGAATGAAAAGAGTAGAGTAACTGCTATTTGTGGTGTTTGAAGGATGCAAATGGAGAATTCATGCATCTCTAGTAACAGATTCCATCACCTTTATAATTAAGTCATGCCAAGGTGAACATACATGTGTGACGGATAGGAAGAACATAGAAGCTACAGTTGATTGGATTGCAAAGAAACTAGTACTAATCATGATAATTCAGCCTAACATGTCCACCAAAGGAGTAGAAGCAAAGATGATTAAATATGGTGTGCATCCAAGCAAATGGCAGACTGATAGAGCACTTTCAAAAGCAAGAAATGAGATTGAAGGCAATCACAGTGAATCCTACACCAAATTGCCAAAGTATGCAAAACTCTTCAGGAAATACAATCCACACAGCATCTGCAAAATACATTATGATAGGCCTACTCTCCTTGTTGAACCTAGATTTCTGAGAATATTTATTAGTTTCAAACTCAAAGAAGTGGATTTCTTGAAGGATGTAGACCTTTTGTTGGTTTTGATGGATGTTTTTTGAAAGGTCCTTTTGGTGGTGTACTTCTCACAGCAGATACTTTAGATGCTAACAATAACATTTTTCCTATTGCTTTTGCTATGACTGAATGTGAAAATAAAGAAATCTGGAGTTGGTTTTTCCATTACTTTGAGAAGTACTTTGAGCCATTTGGAGAGAAATGGTCCTTTAACCTTCGTGAGTAACAGGCAAAAGGTACATTAATTTTGTAATAGTTTTGTTCAGTTTGATTCTATTAGTCATCAGTGTAACAATATAATTTTTTTTATTTTCATTTCAGGGCTGAATCTTGCTTATGAAGAGATAGTGCCTGTTGCTAGTGGAAGGCATTGATGTAGGCATATCTACAGCAATTTTAAAGCTCAATTTTCTGGTATTTTGCTCAGTAACCTATTCTGGAGAGTAGCAAGAAACTTTGACATTGCAGGGTATAATGAAGCCATGGCCAGTATAAAGGAGCTAAACATAGAAGTTTCGAGATATTGGGATAAAATTTCCAAAACCATTTGGTGTAGATATACCTTTAATACTGGAATTAAGTGTGATCATGTCACAAATAACTGCACCAAGTCCTTTTATGCATGGATAGGTGAGCTAAGAGGGAAACCTATTTTGACACTAGTTGAGGGGCTTGAGAAGAAGTTCATAAAGAAAATGCCCAAGAGATATCAAAAAGGGTGCACACTAACCACTGCTGTCACCCCAAAGATGGTGGATAAACTACAAAAAATAGGATAAGCATCAAGACAAGGTCAACTCACTATGCCAAGTGATGACATATTTGAAGTTAGGGATATGAACAGGTCTTACATAGTCAATTTACCAGCTAAAAGTTGTGATTGTGGAGCTTTTCAAATTTCAGGGCTTCCTTGTAAACATGCTGCATTAGGATTATTTACAAGAGACAAAAGATGGAGTCCTATTGTGACCATTGGTTCTCAAGAGATATGTACTTAAAGACATATGCAAGTATAATTCATCAAATTCCCTGATGAGAAGATGTGGCCACCTATGCCACATGTTACCCCTTCAATAGTCTCGCCTCCTCCTTTGAGAAGTGCTCCAGGTAGACCAAAGGTGAACTGGAGAAGGGAACATAATGAAGGACAATCTGCAACACAACCAAAAAGGTCAAGTAGATTCAAGTGTGAAAACTGTGGCTCTTTTGGTCACAACAAGAGGTCATGCCAAAGAGCACCTGTCCAGAAGAAGAAAGGTAGTAACTCCTGGCCAACATGTCTTATATGTGCTCAACTTGCTACTGAAAATAATACTGAAAACAAATAAAATGCACTAATGTTAGCTTATTCCCTAATAGTTGAGCTATAGAAGAGGCAAAGCAGGAAGAGGGATTGCAAACACAGCCCTGTTAGGAGCCAGTCTTTAGGTAAAAATTTCTTTTGATTTACTATCAAGACTATAACATTTAAAACCTTCTAATATCTAATACTACTTGTCTATGTTTACTACTAGGATCATGTACAAGGTAATGTGCCCATTGTGCACTCAAGCCAAGAAAGCAATCCTTCTCCTCTAAGTCAACCTAGAACTATGAATGTACAATAGCAGATTCAAACCACAGCAGTTGCTTCAAAGAGAAAGGTTCATTTGAATGATTGCATTTTATACATGCTTCAGTATAATGTTTTAGTATAAGGTTCAATCTTTGTGATTGTGTAGAGATAAAGCCCATTGTGCAATATTAGAGCAACTACTAGAAGGAGTAGCAAGAGAATTTTCTCAAATGCAACTACTCAGGTCATCCAAACTTTGGAACCTCCTCCAGTTTAGCAAATTGCAGCATCTCAAGTTGCTACAGTTGCATCTTTCTCAATCAATGCAGCTACAACATTGTAGTCAAGAAATGTTAGCAGTAATAGTAGTTTTAGTATGCAATTCTGATGCATACTCTGTAGTTTTCTGCTTACTGCTTGAGTTTCAACTTAGTAGTATGCTATTAATTAGGTTAATGGATACGAATGTTTTGTATATAACTGTTGCAGATATACATTTGAGTTGATAGGTCTTTGCAATCCTCACCATTTGTTCCAAGTCATTGTAGCAGATGGTGTTTTGAAACTAGTGGATTGCTTAGTCATGCTTTTCTATTAATGGATTGTTCTGATACTCTTTTGTAGTAATGGATTGTTCTGATGCACTTTTGTATTAATGGATTACTCTTGTATTGCAACTACTTTTTGTATCTGCTTTTACAAGTATTGTTAGGTGAAGTAGATTTTGTGCTGATGACAGTAGATTTAAACTTAATTGGTTGCATTATAATGTAAACTAGAAATGGTGCTACATACATGATGTTCCACTTTTCCTCTCCTATGTCTTGCAACACCAATTTGAACTGCAACTACATCTTATATTTAGATATGTATATTTGAACTTGCATATCATCCTATTGACTTCACAAAATGGATAAAAACATACACAACAAGAAGTATGAGATTGAAGATGACAAGTATGTTGAATTCTACATTTAGAGTCCCTGCCCTTGCCACTACAATTGGCATTTCCCTTTTCATTGCTGTTGACTTTTGCACCTGTTGTTGAGATTTCATAACTGAATTGGTGTCATTTCTTCTACTGTTGACCTCTTCTTCTTCAGGACCCTCATACCACTAGAAGTACTTGCATTTTGCACAACAAAACTATAACTTGTTGGGGTTCTTTTCAGACTCAGAGATCTTCAATGTTGCCTTTTGATTGTAGGTGCAATATTTGTTTCTTATTGTGAAGGATGTTGGGGAGTTTCCATGATGCTCCCTTGTGGCTGGAAGAAGCCATACTCTTTGTTGCAATATTTCACCTCAAGCTGCCAAACTGAAGTCAATCAAACCAGATATGTTTTGTGTTGCAAACAAACAACTCATTTTTTTTGCTAATATAGTGTTTCATGTGTCAAGACCATCCTTTATAAGTTGGTGCAAGAAATTGCACATTTAGCCGTTAACTAGCTATTGGTTTCATTAAGTGAAGAAGCTATTGTAGGTTGTTTGGAAATGATTTGCACTTACACCCCCTGAACTTTCTTGATCCTGAATACCTTTGTCCTTTCCTTGCTAATACTACTTGACAAGCAAGATCAAGGACAAATTTGGCACAAAATTTTCATCTCACTCCTTAAAATAATTTTTAACAGAACATTTTCTTGCCTGGACTGAATCTGCAACATATTCATTTAGTTCAAGGGTGCTCAATGCTATTTTTTAAACCAGAGGGGAGGTGAATGCTAGTGTCAGAAACCTCAGAAGAGGTTTCTACAATTTTCCTTTATAAATTTCTAATTGAAAAAACATACGTAAAGGGGACAACATACGAAAAAAATTAAAGGGCTATAGTTACAATTTTTAAAATAGCATCATTTTGTTCAACACATCATGATGACATATCTTCATATAATAGCAAAAATTACTTAAGATTTACAAAAATTTAAATGAAGTAGTACCTAAACTTTTTTATATGAATTTAGCACAATAATAATAGCAAAGGTTCACTACTATACCAGAATTAGAACAAACATATTATAAAAAGTATTGGACTTAGAAGTATTTTAAAAAAGCTTAATTATTCAATTAGTTGTATGCATATAAAATGAGATCGAAAGTACAACTCGAAATTAGAGGAACAATTGTTATTCAAAGTGACCCAGTATGTTTCTCTTATGTGCTTTTAATTAGACTTCCATTGTGAAGTGAAAATTAGTTTATTTAAAGCGGAAGTTTTTTTCCTACCAAAAGGTAATCTTGCCACTTCAATTTTTAATCAAGGATATGTTGGTCATTTCACTAATTAGATTAAATAAATAGAGTTTGAGATTGGTTCATTTTACCCAAAATAGAATGAACAATTAAATGTTTGAACCTAGTAATAAGAAAACCTTCCCCAATTCCCTTAATCTTTTTCTAACCTTAACAAAAATAAGTTTGGATATTTAATACCTATAAAACAAAGTAAAGGAAACATTTTGCAATTGATTAATTGTAATGAAAAATAACTATGAACATATTAATAGTTTAAACATCAATTTAAGGAAACTATAAATTTGTGAAATTTACACTCATTTTGATTTTACTTATAGATCGCAATATTCACCTTAGATCTGGAACTATTTAAAAGGGGATTAAATGAGTAGTGAACAAGGAAAAGTGGGGTTGGAAGGTGGAAAGAGGGCACTTGTGTGATAGGAGAATGATGCCGAGAAAGTGATAGATAAGAATACGAAGGAGATGAGATTGTTGAGTGAGAGAAAGAGTATACAAGGCTTACAAGATAAGAGAAGGGAAAAGATTGCAGAGATAAAGAAAGGTAAGTCTGATAAGTTAGAAGAGGATAGCAAATGAAGAGAGATAGTATCTTGAGAAAGGAAAATGAAGGAGATGAGACTGCATGATGAAGGGAGCATAGCGAAAAGAAGGTGGAAAGTAGCAAGAATGGTGGAATTATAGAGTAAGAAACGTGGTAGAGAGCGAAATTAGGAGGATGGTAATGATGTGTGCATTTGTTAATATCTATTGGACCATATTTTGGGCATTTTTTTTATTTAATTTTGACAATTTTTATTATCTTTTTAATGAAGATGTAGGCTTTTTTTTTTAGTGTAAGTAAACGAGTTCGAACTTGGGATCCATCTCTTTCACTAAAGATGTAGCTATTAGAAAACAAATATTATCTAATAATGTAATTGGAATTAGATTTTTGGTTTGTTATTCATGGAATGATAGGTAGGTTTAAAATATACAAAATTCTTAGGATATGATATAATGAAAGAGAGGAATTTTTTAAAATTGGACAAATTTTTATGAGCGATTGTAAGAATATATGACAATTAAACACAATTTTTAGGCAATTTCATAGTTTTTTTTCAAGTTCATGATTGGAGTTTTATTTGTTTTTGATAGGAATGCACACCATCTTGAATTGTCGGCTTTTCCATTACAAATAACTTTTTTGACCAAAATAATTTTACTATTTTGAAAATGTTAACCCAGTATGTTTTAGAATTCTAGTAGACGTGATGTTTAAAACTTTAATAGTGCGAAGTGAAATAGTCAAAAACTTTATAAGTTTCTAAATAATATTGTCCTTAAAAGTTTAAATTTCTATGGTAGGATTTATGTGTGCCTCCTAGCAAAATGGCTTCCCCCGGGAATGTGTTTTCTGGTTTTCCTTTCTCTACTAACTCTTTTGTTGAATTAATTTAAAAGTCTTAATTGTATTACCTATGATTGGATGTTACTCATAATGGTGTATAAGTGATTAATGTCAAAACAGATAGTACACAAAACATGTACATTAGGCAGTGAAGCCATTATTACCAATCATTGATTGAATTCCGTACGCCTTTGTTTTTTTAACAATAGAATAATAGATCTACTAGATAATATTTTAGTTTTGAGTAAGAGAGTTTTTAGTCTATGTCTTAATAGAAAAATGGCCATAAAGACGGGGGATAATTTCACAAATCTCCTTTGAGATTTCTGACAATTTTAGACTATTTCCTTGTGGTTTTGAAAATTACACTTACCTCCCATAATGGTTCAAAATTACTTCAATAACCCCACAAAACACTTTAACCCATTTATAAGAAAACAAGGAAATTTATAAAAGAAGATTCCTAATCAGCATTAAACCCGCAAACTAGTTTACTCCTTTCTACTCTATGGTATTCTCCAGTGTGCTAGTATTTATTTCCTCTTCCTCCTTAGACCAATTTTGAGCCTAATTAATTTACCAACAAATTTTCCCCTTCTTCATTGCCAAATTATCTTTCCCTTCTCTCTTTTCATGAAAAAAATTAATGTATGGAGATTGGTAAATAATCAATTTTATATGTCAAAAAGATAAAACTCATATCAAGCATTTAAACCATATTAATTTGATAAGACAATGTCAATTACACAAATAAATTGTTTTGCCAAAAACCCAAATGTGAAATTACTTTTCAATTTGCTTTGTCAATTACACAAATGAATTGTTTTGCCAAAAAACCCAAATGTGAAATTACTTTTCAAATTGCTTCTAATGTCATTGTAACCTTTCTTTTCCTCTTTTTAATTTTCTTTCTTGAGTACAAGCAACATATAACATAATTCCCAACATTTCTAAGATATGGTATTAGGTGTGGGATATATGGGTAAATCATAATAGGTTTTTAATGAGTTAGATTGGGTTTAAAATGGCAAATATGTTTTCGATTTTGATTATCTTGAGTAATAGAATAGATTATTGATGGCATGGTAAAAAAGGGAGAATGATATAGGGGCAACTTGGTCATGAAAGAATGTTGCTGAATAATTCTTCCTCCTTGCCTTGGGGATGAAGAGAGTTGGTCTTCCAAGTATTGGTTGGCTAGTGACAGACGTTGGCTAGCTAAAGAAAGAGATGAAAGAAACTTTTTTTAAAATTTGAAAGAGGTCATTATAGGATAGTCAAATTAAAAATTGGACTATTGGATCTACTTTGTTACATAAACCATCAAAAGAAGGGAGGTGGTTGTAATCACGAACATTTGATCAATTGCTTCTCATTCATATTTGATAATCTTTCTGAAAATCAGGCTCGGTGAGTACTTACCAATTGAAAGGTATTATGAATGCCATATTCTATATGCCAACAAAATGTCGCATTCTATATGCCAATCAAAAACCAATCACACGATTTTATCCATTTTTTGTCATTCCCAAATTTGGTAAAAGCTTAGGCTTTGTTTGGATTGCATTTTTCTGAACTTTTTGTGAAAAAATTACTATAACGATTTGATAGATGTGAAATAAAAAGGTGATTTGAAAATTTGTCAACAGAAAATATTAGTAATTTTCTTCGAAAAATTGCCAATCCAAACACACGCTTAATCCATACTTAATTAGGATAACAAATTTAAAGGGTGTGTAGCTCTTCTGTTCCTTTCTAAGTTATGGTTAGCACCTATGTAATTACAGGCATTGAGGCAAACTATTAATCTATGCTCTCACAACATAACTTATAACCTGAAATACTAACTCGTGAAAAATTATGCTTTTTCATTGCTTTATTATTGGTTTAGACTTCTTATTTTCATCAACAAAATTTTGCGTTATTAAATCTTTAAAAAGCAGACAAATGAATAGAAAAATGCTGGGGATTTATTACGTTTCTGCCGAAAAAGAGTATTTAGAATAAAATTGTGCCAATTTGAACCTTATAGGCCAATAAAATCAGCACTTTCCTCACTGTTTTTATTAGTCATTTAATTCAACTTAAAAGGGTTGTAACTCTTAGCCACTTCCTGTCTCACATGGTCAATTACTACACAAGGAAAAGGAAAATTCTTCTAAGACCAGTTTTAACGAGGTCATACCAAATTAATTGAAGTCCCAAGAATATTGGAAATTGAAAGAACTTAGGGATTTTATCTTACAGCACGTACCAAAAAATCACAAAAAGATTCTGTCACTGCCTATATAAATAAAAAATTAGCTTGGTTGACCCATATGCTTTAATTTTTTTTTTCTTTTTGCAGTAGAAAATTCACTATTGTGGGAGTTCTTAGTTTGTTCACCATGGGTGGATTTTTCTCTAAGGTATGTAATTTACCTTTGTCAATGACGCAATCTATAAAGTTCGTTTCTTAATTAAATTTGATTTTCTAATGGCAGCAAGTTGAATTAGGTTCAAGTTTATTCATGGTGTTTTTTTCCCCTCAAAAGCCATCATCTTGTTCATGCATATTTATGAATCTCCACAAGTTTATACTTAATTATCGATTTTTTTCCCACGAAGGCATATTGTTCAAGTTTATATCTTTAGGAATTTGATTTTTAATTTCAACCTCTTTGGTGTATCATCCTATTAACCTTTCACACTGAAATTTGAAAGCACTTCTATTTCTAAGTGAGTGCACAACCGCGCAAGGCTCTGTTGATTTTGTCTGTGGAGTTTTAATGACTTGATTATATTTACCGCCATTTCTGTAGGCTTTTCTAAAGATGTTTTTACAATCATAAACTAAAAGCCCTTATGAAAGGACTCAGGCCAAGGAATCTTCCAACTTTTAAGAGAAATTGACAATTATGGAAGTAATTTTGTGTGTTTGGATAGTAGATTATTTGGATAATTTTTTTGAAAAAAATACTGTATCACTTTTCTGATATGATGTATGTGAGATAAAAAGGTGGTTCGAAAATATATTGATGATGCAAACAAATAAAAATTAGCAAATAAATACATTATCAATGATTGGAATTCCCTATTTTTATTCAACAACGTATGAATAGTTCCTTGATTTGGGTTAAGGAATTGTTGAATTCTTGCCTTGGAATAGGAATAAATGGAAGAAAACGGATTGATATTGGTGCAATCTGATCCATTATTAGAGCAATCCCAAATCCGATGGATCATTCCTTTTTACGATATACGAAATGGAGATTTCACCAAGTAAATTCTTAGGAAATGTCGAATCAAACCATTTGTCCTTATTTCAACAAAAGATGCATGGGCTTTTTCGCTAGAAGAACTTTTTTTTTTTTGTCTTGGTCCCAATTCAATACTAAACAAGTCTGAACTAATTGAATACTTGTATCAGAAATTCCAAGGAATCAAAAAAATTGAAAAATTGGATCTATGTCCAACGGATTACACCTAGCAAAAAGGGGTATTTTGTTTTGGTTCGTCCTGTAATCACATATGAGAAAAGAGACGGTCTAAATTTAGCAACACTTCCTCCCCCACGATCTATTGTAGGAACGGGACAATGTTCGACTTCAGGATGTCAATTATATCCTTTATGGAAACGGCAAACCTCGAATTCTTTTATTTCTATGTATATCTCAATACCGCGTCTAAGAATTAATTATCCACAGGCATCAACTAAGCATACAAATAATATTATTATGGCCAAATCCCATAATCAAAGAGTAAAGGTAGAAATTACATGTAGATTATGATCTTTATCATTTGACTCGAAGAGTATTTGGAAATTAATTTCATATTTTACTATAGCACTTTTTTGTGCTTTGATATACAGCAAAGAAAAAAATTTGGAATTTGTGTAGAGTATAATACACAACAATTATTTTCAATAATGAAGAATCGAAGCACATGTTTTTGCTTTTTTTTTTTTTTAATTCTACTTCCCTTATTCTTTGTTAAATGCCACACTCTTTTTTAAACTGTTTCAATCAAAACCTGTTTTAGCGTGCCGGCATGGGCAACATGTAGGGTTGCAAACGAATCGAATCGCTCGTAAACGGCAAACTCGACTCGAGTTTGATATTGAGTCGAGCTCGAACTCGAGTTCAAAATATTGAACTCGTTAGCTTGCGAGCTCGAGTATATATATATATATATATATATATATTTTAAGTATATATATTTTTTATTTTAATAGTAAAATTACATATATATCTTAATATTTTATTATTTATTAAGAAAAAATATTATTTTATTTATTTTTTTAAAATTAAAATAATATTTTTTTTCCAGCTCGGCTCAAATCAAATCAAGCTCCAGCTCGAGCTTTACATTGTCAGCTTGTTGAGTTCGAACTTTGAGTTCGAGTTCAATAAAATTAACTCAAGGCTTGACTCGATTAAAGCCAAAACTCGACTCAACTCGACTCGTTTACAGCCCTAGCAACGTGTCTATTCCCTCTAATGCCCCAAGCACCAAGTCCAAGTCCAGCAACCCCTTCACCAGCAGCAGCCGAAATTCGCACTCCAGCACCACCAGCTCTGGCTGAATCAACTTATTCTTAAGGGCCCAGCCAACGGCGGATTTAGTATAGTGGCACTATGAGCCCACGCAAAAATGTTTATTATTACGTATGTAATTTTATAAAGTAGTAGTTTTGACTCCATTAAACTTTTGGAAGGTTAATAATTATATGTCTAGTTTTGCTATTTGATAAGAATTGAGTATTAAATAAAGCAAAATTCTGGTTTTCCTAACCAATGCTAATTGAGCATTCGTTAACACGTCTAAATTTCACATAACCTATCAAGTATAGTGGTACAATTACTAACAATCATTATTCTTTCTTACATTTGTATATTTTTTCTAGTTAATTCCATTGTATTTATTTACTTTTTCCAATTAATCTTACATTTCTAAAAATATGACACGTAAAATATATTTTGCTGGATACTCGTTAGGTAGACCCTTAGTCAATTTCGTTCATTTGAAACTTGTTGTACTTTATTATCGATTAACTAAATAACTTGCATGGGGTGCTTTTTAAGGGAAAAGAAAAGGTATTATTTCGACATATTATATGATAGTTAACTTGACTGTTTTGCATCCTTAAATATATATATTAATTATCAAAAGTAGGTCAAATGCTATTATTATTTGTTATTCCCATTCTTGCAGTCTTTGCAATCCTTTTTTTTTTTCTCTAAAGCACAAGGCTCCATTTTTTTTATTTGGTGAAATTTTGAAGTTGTTGTATGAACGAATGGGTTATCAAATGTTTCTTCGACAATAATTATTTTGTTATTTAAGTTAAGAAAAAAATACTTTTGGTAGTTGAAAACGATGAGATTATAAAGCAAATATGAACGTCACATGCAATTGCAAAAGGTACTGCCCCAAACTACAGTACATTTCTAGCTAATGACGTTCTTTTCCCCCTATTTTGGCACCATTAGGACACCAAATAATTGTTGGTAATAGTTTGTAACGAGAATGTTAAAGTTCATTGTCCCACACTGAAAGAGGATAGAGTACTCATTGTCTATATATGCATCATTGTTTTGTTTCCTTTACAAACTTGTTCCAAATATTAGTTTGGAGGGAAAGTTGGTAGGAAAGTTATTTCAATTTATATTTCATACACTTGAATATGAATTAAAAGATATATAAAATCTTGACAATGGCACTTGGGTACTTAGCAGACATATCTATTAATTGGTTAACTACCTATACACTTATTCAATAAGGATTGCATTCCTCTAATAGTGCTTTGAATAGGTGTTTCAATTCTTTTAAATAGTAGGATTTTGACAGAATTAAATCACTTTTTCCTTTCATTTGATAGTTCTTAGACTTTGTTGTATCCAGAGGTAATTTGTCTAACACAGAGGCAAATAACACCTTAAGGAAAGTGCTTTCATGTCTCAAAAGTCTCTGCATTTGTCTAGTTTAGATTTGTTATTTCCTACATTTTTCTAACAATAATCACATACAAAGAGAAAATTGTACCCACTATTTAACCTTTAAAATTAATATCCAATTCCCTCAATTGTAATACTTTCCCAAAAAAATTTATACTTTTGCCTAAAAACTAACATCTGGCTGAGGGAACCAAATAAACAATCCCATTGTTAATTTAGCTACCATTATTTTGTTTTCCGCTTCAGTTATAGGGGCTAGTTTAATTTTGTTTTTTTTTTGTCGCATGCTAACTTAATATATGGATGGAGTAGCATAATTTTTCTTGAGATTTTACTAATTTTAAGATGTATCTTCTTTCATTTTTTGAGGTGCCCTAAAAACATCTTATGTTTGAGGAATCTATGTGTAGATTTATGGTAAAAGGTTGCTAATCTTGTCTTCTCTTCCAACATTACTGAATTATTGTAAACCAACTTCGAAAGGCCTTTGCAGAAAACATAGAAAAACAATCGAGTTCCAAGTTAGATTCAACTATTTAGCATAATTCAACCCCATTCATTTCTTTTTTCTTTAGGGTAAATTTTATATATACTAACAGTGTATATACTATTAATGTTAAATTCATGATACAGATCCAAAAGTTGAATTTCAAATTTAAATTTACATAATTGTCATTCATCAAATACTAACAGCATATACATTGTCAGTATAGGAAAATCAATCCTTTTCTTTACGGAAAAATCAGGAACTTTTATTATGCAATAGTCAGTAAATCAGCCATAATGAGAGGCTGGAGAAAGCTTGGAGCATCATACATTTTGATTGTTGGCAAACTCAGCATGTCTAGCAAAGATGCTGCGCCACCTTGTCAGAATTACAATTTAACATCGTAACTTATTGCCTGCAAGTTGCTCTAACAAAAAATATTTTCAATTAATCTTCTATCCAAGCACACTATATTGCAGCGGCGGAGTTAGGACTTTATCTAGGAGGTGCAATAATATTAGCTTAGACTTACAATGTGTTGATTTATAGATTTTGGACCAACTAAGTAAATTTAAACATTTTGATCACTAAATGCTTCTATAGTGAATCAATTTAATCAAAATCATCTACAGCTTGAGATTTATCATTTTACAAGTCATCTAATTGTGTAAAATTGTATAATAATTAAAGATATGCCTAAGAATACAGGATGCAAACTTTATTATACATACACTTAAGTTTTACAAAATCTAGAACATTTTTAAGTACATTATGTTATCATAACGGGAGGGGGTTGGCGGCGGATGGGATCCTCTGTCCAATATATTTGTCTATTTTTCTTGTCCAATGCAAAATTACGTAATTCCACTTACTAATATTGCTGATGTGGCACATAATATTGAATACATATTTAAAGGGTGTTTGGCAAATGGGTTTTTAAATTCAATAATATTCATAAATGATGTTTGTTTATGTCTAATTATACCCAAAGTCTTCTATTTTGGAATTCCACGCTGCATGATTCAGATGAGATTAGGCAAGTATTTGAAAACGAGATCCTTAAATTTGTCAGAATTGCAGTTACATGCAATCATGTTGATTTAGAAAGTAAGCCGTCCATGCTAAAATTGAATTTGAAACTCATTTATCAAACACCCATTAAATATGCATTCAATGTTATATGCCACATCAGCAATATTAGTAAGAGGAACTACGTAGTTTTGCATTGGACAGGAAAAATGAATAGATATATTGGACAGAGGATCCTGTCTTGGTTGGCGGGAGGGGGTGGGGAGGAGGGAGGAGGGGAGGGCAGTGGTGGGTGATTGTAAGATTTTATAAAATTTTAAAAATATCTCATTAAAATTTTAAATTTTAAAAATATTCCAAAATATATTTTCAAAAACACCCAAAAACCATCATTAAAATATTTACAGTAAAAGTTTTTCACCTACAGTAAATTGTTTCAAAAACACCCGGAGCCAAATTCTAGGAAAAGATTCTGCATTTCATAATTTTCGGTGGTGTTCGTTGCAATTTTGCAACTATGTTCCTTCCTATCCTACCCTCAAAAAGGTTAGGTATTATGACTAACCACCGCAACCACTTCGCCGGCTGCAACTGCAAATAAATAGCTGGACTTTGAGAGACTTGCAGTGCAAGTTACAGTAGTAGTATGTCACTAATCGATTGCGAGTCCAGTGGTCACTTTCATGCCACACCCAACCAAAACCCCCCAGCCACAAAGACACTTTTTTTTTTAAAGAGAATTAGAGAGTAAAAGCTTCAAAATACAATTTTCAGAGGATAAACCATCAACAACTTAAGTCTTTGGTAGTGTGGAAGGTTGATAATTCAGTTCTTATTTCTTACCTCTCACCAATTTATCATTATATAGGGTTGCCACTTTCGATGGTTTCCTTCGATGATGATTTAGGCCCCGTTTGGATTGCATTTTTCATGATTTTCTATAGAAAAATTATTGTAGCGATTTGATGTATGTAAGGGGAAAAATATAAAAGGGAAATGTAATAACGGAAAACGACGCAATTTTTCGACAGAAAATGACAATCCAAACAGGGCCTTAACTTTCGTCGACTTCTCCTTTCCTAAATTAGATTAGATTATAGAAATGTTACTGTTTTAACAAAAAAAAAAGAGTAAAATCCCTTTTTACTTTAGACCACAATGAATGGATCCACCGAAAGAAAGGATTTGGAATTGGAAGGACAAGACAACGAATTACTCAATCCACGTCGCACGGATCTCAATTATATTGTAATAATCCAACAGGACGACAGGCCGGAGCCCTGAGTGACAATTTATTACAGAAAAACCAAACCATTCCTACATTAATTAATCAATCTAACTACACTGTGAGTGAGTGGAGTCTGTCTCTTGTCTTGTTTGCTACTATGTCTATATACTCCATTTACAGCCATCCATGGTGTTCTGGGAAGGTTGTTGGTTGGTGAATTAGAAAATTGATTGATCAAACTAACGTTGGTTGCTCTTTTGTTGACCAAACTTTGACATTTGTTATTGCGTGAACATCAAACTTTAACTACTACTACTGCTACTAGAGACCAAAGCGAGAAAATGATATCCCAAAAAAAAAAAAGAAGAAGAAGAGAGTACATCCACTTTTAACGCATGCATATCAATGATGATCGAAAAGGACTTATTATTATTATTATTATTATAAACAATGAAAAGAAATTTTGATGTAATGACATTCTTTTTTTTTTCCTTTTCAAAAGGATAAAATTTTTATTGATATGTCAAAACTATACAAATATCTGAACATTGACACAAACATCTTTACAAAAATGTAATTTGACACTTAAGAAAGCTTATTCATTTAAGTACATACAAAAGTTTATTCTAAGAAGTGACTTCCAACTTGAATAAACCCCACCTCTCTCTCTCTCTCTCCATGCTCCATAATCATGTATACACATGAGAGGGGCCTAAGGCCCTAATTACACAATACTACTAGTATTATTTTGCTTCAATGCATTTGCATGTGCCGCCTACCAAACAAAATTAATTGATTAATTTGGACGCTTTTTCATATCATATCACACCCCTCCTCTCCTCTGGCATAATCATATGGCTCCCAGTGTTCTACTCACTGAACTAATCACACCAGCTGTACCAGTATCCCTTCACATACCCGTACCTGCACCCGCACCCGCACCCGCACCCGTGTCCATAACTACCATAACAGCGTGGCAGGGGCATGGGCCGCCAGTACCCACAGTAGCATGGTCCCCTCCGTACCCTTCCAAACATGGGACACAGCGGAACACCACTGGAACTAGGGGGTGCGAGCACGGCTTGGGCTTTTCCCGGCACTGGGGGCTTCTCATCGGGTTTAGGCTCCGTCTTGGGCTTTTCCGGCACCGGGGGCTCCTTCTTGGGCTTTTCCGGCACTGGGGGCTTCTTGTCGGGTTTAGGCTCCTTCTTGGGCTTTTCCGGCACTGGGGGCTTCCCGTCGGGTTTAGGCTCTTGGGACCTCCCGGGCTCCACGATCTCAATGCTCTTAATGACTTTGCCACCCTTGCGACATAATTTGTCGCGGATTTTCTCCGGCCCTACAGCACACCACGGTGATGGTCACCAGATTTTGCTTCTCATCATATACCTGGTCTCGGATTTCTCTTGTCCAAAAAATTGAGCATCACCCCCCAAAAAAAAAACTTAAATTCTTGTCCACACAAAATACAGCCCCTAACAGATCACTAGTAGTTTCATAAGCCACATTACCTAACTTCCTGTTCAAAATGACCCCGACAAGGAAAAAAAGAAATTTGTAACTCCATGGTGGTGGCACATGCCTAATGTACGTAGTCGGTTGGGAAAAGTGGATGTCCTCCAACCAACTGTAACTTTGCACTACAGAACTACTAGTTACGGTAGATTGAAAACATAAGAGTAGAATTGATAATTATAAGGGACTCACGAGGAAATTTGCAGAGGATTTTCTTGACCTTCTTGTAGCAGCAGGGGCATTGAAGATCAACCTTGAGTCTCATTTCAGTGAACTGTATGGTTGCATATATTATCGCGAGCAAAATAATCAAACTCGATCCGCATGTGTTATTAACACTGACGGAGCCAAGGGATTGATGGGGCCGTGGCCTCTTAATTTTTTGAAAATTTTATTTATAGTGTGTCAATATATGCGTAAAAATTAAAGTTGGCTCTCCTAATTTTTTATAATTTTATTTATATCATGAGAGTTTATATATGTGTGTGGAAATCATTTTGAACATAACATCTTGAGATAATTTTATTATGAAAAATTTTGGCCCCTAGAAAAAAAAAATCCTGGTTAAATCACTGTATATATATGTAACAATCAAGAAATGTAAATTATATGGTACTAATAGTTTAAGCTGAGAGATCTGGCTAGAGATCTTAAGTCTTTAACATAAAATGAAGTATATCTCACGTCGTAGGTGCTGTTATAGACTTGCAATTAAAATTTCCAAATTGAGCAAACACCAAAAAAAAGGGCGGGGAAAAGGATGGCAAAAACAATATCACGAACATTTGAGGGATGGTTTGGAAAGCTAGCAAGAGAATCGGTTTACCTTCTCAACCATGGTTGATGAGGGAGGCAGTCAGTGGCGATGGGTGGATCTGATCAAGAATCCGCAGCCAATGCTAAACGTTGGAAATGAGCAGTTTTTTTTTTTTTGTTTTTGTTTTGGGGGTGGGGGTTGTTGGAGAAGGAAGAGAAGGGAAGTGGGAAGGGATGTAGGCAGCAATATACTAAACTCGATGCTAATAAATGGCCGAATCAGATAGTATTAGGTAGAGAAAAGTGCGAGGACTTCATGCAGAAAGATAGCAACCGGATAGCAGGCGAGTCCTAGTCTAAATGAAACTGAAAGGGCCGGTGAATTTTGATACCATCATCAAGATGTCTGCTTTTAGTAGTATAACGTAATGGTAAGGTAGGTATTAGTGCTGGTAAATAGAACGAGTGGGCTCAAAAACTCGATTTGAACTCGACTTGAACTGCAGCCTCATCAATTTTAATAAACGAGTCAAGTTTGAGCTAGAAATTTCTTCAGTTAATTAACGAGCCAAGTAAACTTGAATCATTTGTTATTTGAATAGCTCACTTTGGGTTCAATAAGGAAGGACATATATATTATTTTATAAATCAGAAGAATTAGAAACTGGAAATTATAGGTTTTTGTTTCTCGGACTTTGTGCCGAGCTCGGCTCGTTTGTTGTAAACGAGTCGAGCATGAGCTCAAACTCGAGTCATGTCCCAACATGAGCTTCGAACTCGAGTCATGTCCCATTTGGCGAGTCAAGTTCAAATGCATTCCAAGACTCGTCTGTTTAGTCAAGCAAGCTCAAGTCTATTGAGCTCGACTTAATAAGGCTCAAACTCAGCTCATCAATTTTAATAAATGAGTTAAGTTTGAGCTAGAAATTTATTCAGTTAACTAACGAGCCAAGTAAACTCGAATCATTTGTCATTCGAATATTTCACTTGGGTTCAATAAGGAAGGACATATATATCATTTTATAAGTCAGAAGAATAGAAACCGGAAATTATAGGTTTTGTTCTCGAACTCGTGCGAGCTCGAACTCAAGTCATGTCCCATTTGGCGAGTCAAGTTCAAACGCATTCCAAACCTCGTTTGTTTAGTCAAGCGAGCTCAAGTCTAACTCGAGTCAAGCACGACGATGGTCAAATACTTGGCTCGATTAATAGCACTAGTTATATATGGTAGGGCTAATTCCTTAGATTATATCTAAAAAAAAAAGTCAGTCCAAACATTGCTCCAACGAGAATGATGTACCAAATTATGCCTACCGTGCTGACAAATACGGCAAGGGCAAAAAAGTTTATTTTAAAAAAAAAAAGACTGACACTACTGTGCTTAGTCAACATGGTAGCACAAGTCAAGTAAAATAAAAAAAAAGAGCTTGACAGATTCTTTTCTGGTAGAGGATATCACGATTCTGTAGCTTTTGATCGGAATTTTTTTTTAAATGCTGTCCTTTGCCGTGCTAAGTCAGCATGGCAGGGGTGTTTTTTTAATTATTATGAGCAGGTCAGATGTTGAAGAGGGTGAAGAAACAGTTTTGGAGGTTGTTCAAGTGTGTATTGAACTGTAGTTCTGATGGCAGTAGGACTCAACTGATTTTCAAGCCCTTGTCTTTTTTTTTCCTTCTCCTTGTACTACATGGAATGATTGATATTTTGAGCATCATTCTCATGAGTTATTAGATGTGTAAATTGTCTATGAGTACAAGGTGTAATTTACTGGGCACATAGTTATTGGTATATGCATTTGACTCTCTTCTTCAACATTTGATCGATTTTTTTTTCAACTATAATCTAAGGAATTAGGCAAATGGTGGCTTTGAATTGCTGAATTGTGGGGAGGAGTGACACTCTATCCTCCATCAACATCCCATATTCCGTTGCTGGTTTTGATAAACCCACCTCCTCACCTTGCAAAAAATTACCTCATCATTCACATATTCCCAAATTCCCACAGAAGCACGACTCTAGTCACGTAAGGTCTTATACTAATTATCCCATGCATCTCCCCCAAATGGTGCTATCACTATTTTTTTTTCTTCTGGGTTTTTTGGGGTGTGGCAAATTGTGCAAATGATTTAATTTCTTACTCTGCATATCTGTTAAGCGGGACCGCTGACAAAACATTTCAAACAAAAAAAAAGGCACTCTGTTAGTGTTAACAATATCCCCCCACCAAGCCCTAACAGGGCGATCCAGCGGTAAGCGGGATCTTAAGGATTCTTGAGGTTCTGGATTCGAAACTTATTCTGGACTTAAACCCCTGTGACTTGCCTGGGGTCGCTGCGTGGAGCCGTGGCTGCAGCACTCCGGTTTGATGTGCTGATTCGGATCCTAAGGGTTCGAGTCGAGGCATATTCCGGATTACAAAAAATATATATCTATTCTCCCCACCAAAAACAAGGCGCTGCGGAATTTAATTGGGACGCTTGTTATATAAGCAAACATTCAAAGAGGACGCGTATTTCAATAGTAGTCGGACGAATCAGTACTCTAATCATTAATGGTCACAAAATTATTATTATTTTAAAGATAATTTTTTTACGCTAACAGGTTTAGATTATACTATATAACATGAATTCAAATTAAGATAATTTTTTCTACACTAACAGGTTTAGATTATACTACATGATATGAATTCAAATCTTATATATGTGACATACATTTTAAAATTGTTAGTATAAAAAATTACTACATTTTTAATGTACAAAATATTAATCCTTATTTTAAGTAGACAATGTATGAGTTTGCTAGCTAGCTCCAAAGGCTTTTTGCTTCTATGTTTCCTGATATGCTCCTAAAATTACATTTACCTTTACCGGCAGCCAAAAGAGAAAAAAAAAAAAAGAAGTAAATCGTACAAAGTATGAAAAAAGCCAAAAGCAAATGAGGAAGGCCGAGGAAAGACTCTTACATGCACTTTTAACGCAAGCACATCAATGATTATTATTGATCAGAAAGGACTTTTATTATATTATTATTATTATTATAAACAATGAAAAAAAAAATTTGAGGTAACGACATTTATTTGGATACATACGAAAGCTTATTGTAATTGACTTCCAACTTGAATAAGTCCCCACGTCTCTCTCCTTACTCCATAATCATATACACATTAGTATTATTTTCTCCTTCCTTGTATATATTATAGGTCCTATGAGCGGCCTACGGCCCTAACTACACAATACTAAGGAGTATTATTTTGCTTCAATGCATTTGCATGTACCGCCCCACCAATTGCTCAAGGCTTTGCTTGTACCGGTTCCATCGTCTGCGAAAATGGGAGAAAATATGGCACGCGTGCACGCATCAGTTTTTTTTTTTTTTTTTTAAAGAAAAGAGTTGGATCAGCGGGTCTCTTTATTTCCAGACTTTTGCTCTGTTTTTACTTGGGCTTCATTTGGATTATGGATGGGTTTGTATGGATATTTTATTGGGTTAGAAACAAATGAAAATCTTTTACTATTTTTCCTCCCATTGAACATCCATTTTTCCTTTTTCTTTTCTTCTTTTTGCATAAACCTACCAAACAAAATTAAAATAATTACTTAAACCAATATATAAGTGAAAAGTTTAAATAAAAATAGTATATTTGAAATTGAGAAAAATTTGGTATCTACAACAACTACGGCTAGATAACAAAGTGAGAAAATGAAATCCAAAAAAGAAGAAGAAGATGAAGAGAGTACATTCACTTTTAATGCATATCAATGATAATCCTAAAGGAATTTTATTATATTATTATTATAAACAATGAAAAGAAAATTTGATGTAACGACATTCATTTGGGTACATACAAATGCTTAATCTAATTGACTTCCAATTTTAAATAGGCCTGCACTCTCTCTCTATTTCTCTCTCTTCATTAGTACATAATCATATACACATTACTATTATTTTCTTCTTCCTTTTATAGGTCCTATGAGAGGCCTAAGGTCCTAACTACGTACTAGTATTATTTTGCTTCGATCCATTCCTTGTATGTACCGCCCAGCAAACAAAATTAATTGATTAATTTGGGATGCTTTTCAGTTTTCATATCACATCTTACCATGTAGTAGAAGAATCACACTAAGGTCACCCATCAAATTCTTTGCTCCTCTCACATAATCATACAATCCCCAGTGTTCTCCTCACTCAAATAATTGCAGTGGCAGTTAGGGATGTAATCGAGTCGAACTGCTCGCGAGCTTGACTCGAACTCGGGTTGACCGAATTCGAGTCGAGTTCGAGCAACTCAATAAGTTAAATGAGTCAAGTTCGAGCATCCAAAAGCGATGCTCGAAGGCTCGTCAGCCTTATCGAGCCTTTTAATTTTAATTATTTAATATATTATTATAAAATTACTCTTATACCCAAAGAGTTGTTGAATTATGAAAAGTTTCAAATCGTATAAAAATTTTAAAAGGGCAATAATGTCTTTTCACACAAAATTATCAAGAAAATGAAATTTAGTAACTAGAGCTCGATAAGGCTCGATTGACTCGAGCCCATGCGAGTCAAGCTCGAGTATTGCGAGCAAGCTTCGAACTCGAGCTCCAATAATACTACTCGAGCTCGAGCCACCTTTCTTGTATGTCGAGTCGAGGTTCAGTATGGCGATGCTCGCCATACTCGAGTTCGACTCGACTCGATTACAGCCCTAGTGGCAGTACGGTTACCCCTTCCCATACCTGAACTCGTACCCATAACCATAACTATCATAACAGGGTGGAGGGGGTGCGGGCTGCCCGTACCCATAGTAGCATGTCCCCTGCCATACGCTTCTAAACATGGGACAGCAGTAGAACCCCACTGAAACTGATGGGTGCAAGCACGGTTCAGCTGGAACCGGTGCTGGTGGTGGTGGTGGTGTAGGTACCTTCGGCTTTTCAACTACTATAACTGGGGGTTTTTCTGGAGGCTTTTTTGGTAGTGGTTTGGGCTTTTCTGGCTCTTTGGGCTTTTTCGGCTATTTGGGTTTTTCAGGCTCTTTGGGCTGTAACATTAATACTCCTTTTATCACAAAAAAAAAATATTGAAGCTCCCTGTATATCTTTCATCCGGATGAATTAGTATAGCCCAATACATCAGTTTGTCTATTGACAATTAGATCTGATTAAAACTAATTCAAGTTCAAAAGAAATTTAGATCTGTCAATAATAAGGAAATTGTAAATCTGAGAAACTAGGGGTGACCAAATTCAGTACATACCGAATTCAAATTCAATTTGGATAATTTGAAATTGGGTATTTGGTAATTTGGTACAAATTCGGTACGTACTGAATTCACCGAATTCTAAATATGGTATGAAATAGGTAATAAGATTATGAATTTGATAATAACCGATTTCACATTCAAATTCGGTAAAATGAAATAGGGTACCGCATTACCGCATTTGAATACCAAATTAGTTTATAAAATTATATAATATATAGATAAATGCTATTTAGTATTAGTATATACTACTAATGTATTATTATATTATATAGGTAAATGCTATTAATAATAGTTAGTATATGGTATTATCATGTACTTATAATAATAATAATATATAATAATGTACAATATATTATTTTAGTATTTGTTAATTGTTATATGACTATAATAATACAAATATATAGTAATACATAACAATATATAACATAACTATAATACTTATTATTTTAACATGAGTAACATGACTAGAATTGGATAATAATTAATACATATATGTATAATACTAAATATTAAACAATAAACATAATTAGTAATTAGAATTTAGATTTGGTAATTTGATACATCATTCATGTTTGAATTATTAAATATTTGAATGCGTAACCTGTAATTGGCAAGTATTAATGTGCTCTAAATTTACATTACATATTTAACATAAAAAATTCATATTCTCTATTCACTAATCTTAAGGCTTTAAATATAGACAAGACAACTAAGCAGTGTAAATAAATGCATATGAATTGCAAATCAATGTATTAGTGTATTGACTTTCACAATAACATATGTAAGTAAATAAGTTTTATTTTGATTTGAAATAAATTATAAGTTTGTAACTAATATAACTTATCACTAATCATTATAATTTGTAAGTTTGCAACTAATATTACTTATTATTAATCATTGTAAATTATAAATTTATAAATTATCACTAATCATTGTATAGTCTAAGGTTTATTCTAGTTTAAATTAATCACTTTTTATGTGTTCCTTAAATCATAGACTAAGGATTCTAGGTATAAGTGATCAAATAAATGCCAATTAAATTAAACCACAAAATGATTAGAACATAAGTAATGTGTTATATTATGAATAAATTTGGGGATCAAATCAGTAATAATTTTAAAAAATCAATTTTTTTTATAAATGAATTCGGTTAATTGAATTTATTACCATTTTCGAATTCGAAATCGGTTGCGAAATGAATTCGGTTATAGCTAATTCAAAATTGAAAGCGGTTTAGATTTCTATAAGTCAAATAACTGAATTTACCTAACTAAATTACCGAATTTGTACTGTTTGCTCACCCCTATGAGAAACTAGATTCTAAAATTACAAAATTTCAAATTTCACAAATATTAAAATCTGAAAAACTCTCATCAAGAAAAACCCATAAGAGAATAAAACTCTCGTTAGAATGATTTGGGAAAGAAGAAAATCTCACTAAGACATCCTAGAAATTCTAGGAGAGAGGAATCATTCTAAAAGAGAATTTATCCAGACAAGAGAAACTAAAAACTATAAAAGTACTCCTTGAGGAAAAAGACTAGATTTGGCCTCTTTTCGTGGGAGAGATAAAGAAGATCTTGGCGCGAGCACGATTCAGCTGGAACCGGTACTGGTGGGATTATTGGTGCCTTGGGAGGTTCTTCGGGCGCCAGAATCTTCGGCCTTTCAACTACCGTTAACGGGGTTTCGGGTTTTGGTTTCTCAACCACATCCTTAGGCGGATTAGATTCCTGGGGCGGCTTAGCCGGCTTGGGCTCCTCGGGCGACGCCATGATCTTAATGTTCTTAATGATTTTTGCCGCCCTTGCAACATAATATGTCGCCGATTTCTACAGGCTACAGCACACCACAGTGATGGTCACCAGATTTTGCTTGTCATCATATACCTGGTCCTTGATTTCTCGTCCAAAAAAAAAAATGAAAAACTCAAATTTTTTTTCCTTTTTTTTTTGTTGGGGGTGGGAGAGGGGAAGAGTAGAGAGAGTGGGGAGGGATGTAGGCAGCAATATACTTAACTGATGCTAATAAATGGTTGAAGAATTAGACGGTAGGAGGCAATTAGGTAGAAAAAAAGGTGCGAGGACTTGTGTAGAAGGATAGCAACCGGGCGGCATGCAGTACTAGTATGGAGGAAGGAGGGTGGATATGAAAATGCAATGAAAGGGGGCGTTGAATTTTGATGCGATTGTCTGCTTTGTAACAGTACATAAGGTAATAAGGTATATATGCTGGCTTGGAATTGCTGAGTTGTGCGAAGGAGTGACAGCTTATCCTCCCCTCCATCAACATCCATACTCCGTTGCCGCCTTTGAATTGATAAGCCCACCTCACCTTCCGAAATATATTTATATTACCTCATCATTCACGTATTCATATCCCCACAAAAGCATGACTTAACCAAAATTTGAGATTTGAGAGCCGGCACCACCTACCGCGTCGTTTTCCTTCGTCCAACTCCAACCGAGAGAGAGAGAGAGAGAGAGATCAGACTTCACCAGTACTGCAAATAGAAGGACTTCAACTTGAGGGACTTGCAAGTTATAGTATTATGTCACACTAATCGCAAGTCCAGTGGCGGTCACTTTGATGCTATATCCAAAACTATAAGTGACAAACAAACCTATTTAATTAAATTTACTCATATCCATTCATAAATAGGTGGGTATAGATATTTTAAGTTTTTACGTTATAAGTATAAATGAATTACCCAATAATACCCATTTAAACTCAATTAACCCATTAACATTGTCTTTCCCCAAATCTCCCTTTTTTCATCCACCCATTTTTTTTTTCAGATTCTTCATTTTGTTACGATGTTAACTGCTTTTTGTTTCATTATTATTATTATTATTATTTATTGGTTTTATCTTATTATTTTATTTTCTCTTAGTTTGTTAACTTGTTCATTTTTCAACATTACCAATTTATAACAAGTTTTAGCCTTTTTTCCTACCTTTCCAAAATGAAAATTTTAATTTACACAAGAAAAAATGCTAGGAGTTCAAAAATTTTGGAATAAGTTTTTATGTTAACTTTTATAGTTCTTAGTTCAAATTTCTATATTTTTATTGTTCAATTATTAAATAGTATATAATTTTGCGACATAGAGTATGGATGGAGAAAAAATTAGTAATTAGGGCTTATTGTGCATTATAAGCAAATATTTTAAAACTAATGCTGGATGCAAAGGATGATATAAATTGATAACTTAGTTTGCAAAAAATAAATTTTAAATGAGTTTACAAAAAAGTTAAAATAAATAGGTTATAACTGGATAATTGGGTTATTCAATTCATTTTTTGACTTACCCATTTATACCCATCTAATTGAATGTGTATAAATGGGTTGATTCACTTATATTTATTATCCATTTTATTCAACCCAAACCTATCTAATTCAGCCATTTTGACACGTCTATCCAAAACCCCCCAGCCACAAAGACGCATTTGAGAATTATTAAAAGCCTTTTTAGACCAAAATGGAAGGATTTGGAAGAACAACGAATTACGTCGCACCTCAATTATTTTTTGCAATAATGGACGGATTGGCAGTCTGGACCGTTGACAATTTATTACAGACAACGAAACCAAACCTAAATTAATTAATTAAATCTAGTAGAGTGAGCGAGCGAGGCTGTCTGTGCTGCTATATACTTATCTGGGAGGTTGGTTGATCATTGATGATGATCATACTAACGTTGTTCTTTTGTTGACCACATTTTATTATTACATGGGGTCGGTTCATTTGCTCCAATCAACCACCGGTCCCGAACCAAACCCTATTCATTTCGTCTAACGCTCTCATCATAATTCATATATACCAATGCCGTTTCCGAAAATACATTCACCCAAGCATCCTTTGCATTGCACGTCCATTAATCTTAACCACAATTTAACTGAATTCACCCGCTGAATGCATCGAGCATTTCAGATGGCATCATGCAAATTAATATGCGTTTTCACTTTTACCAACTGTTTGTTAAGTACTACTAGCTCGGCTCTTTTTTGCATTCCTGTTGCACTAGCACATTACTACCTTTGTTTTTGTAATTTTGTTTTTAGTTTTATTTCTGACGAAGAACTACTACTGCTAGAGAACAAAGCGAGAAAATGAAATCCGAAGAAGAAGAAGAGAGCACGTTTCACTTTTAATGCATATTAATGATGGTCGTAAAGGACTTTTATTATATTATTATTATAAACAATGAAAAGAAAATTTGATGTAACGACTTTCATTTGGGTACATACAAAAGTTTATTGTTATTGACTTTCAACTCGGATAAGCCCGCACATCTCTCTCTCTTCTCTGCTTCCTTCCATAGTCCATAATCATATACACATTATTATTTTCTTCCTAAACTACATAGTACTATTATTTTGCTTTCGATGCATTCATTGCATGTACTGCCCACCAAACAAATCGGTACATCAAATCGCTTTTATCTTACATACATCAAATCGTTACAGTAATTTTTTTATAAAAAATCTAGAAAATGTAATCCAAAAACAACCAAAATTAATTGACTAATTTGGACGCTTTTTCATATCATATCATACCATATGGTAGTAGAATCACGGTAAGGTCACCCCATCAAATTCTCTGGTCCTCTCACATAATCGTACAGCCCCCTAGTGTTCTCCTCACTAAAATAATCCGCAACGACTGTAATGGGTACCCCTTTACATACCCGTACCCGTACTCGTAACCATAGCTATCATAACTGGGTGGCGGGGACACGGGCCGCCCATACCCGTAGTAGCATGGTCCCCGTGGTACCCTTCAGAACATGGGACACAGCAGAACCCCACTGAAACTGACGGGTACAAGCACGGTTCAACTGGAACCGGTGGTGGTGGTGGCGGTGGTGGTGGGATTACCGGGGCCGGTTTCAAATGAGGTTTTTCGGGAATGGGTTTTTCAATCACAACCACTGGGGGCTTCTCGGGCTCCTTAGGCTTCTCTGGCTCCTTGGGTTCTCGGGCGGCTTTGGGGCTTTGGTGGTGGGGGTGGCTCCACGATCTCAATGCTCGTAATGACTTTTGCCACCCTTGCAACATAAATTTGTCGCGGATTTTCTCCGGGGTACAGCACACCACGGTGATGGTCACCAGATTATGCTTCTCATCATATACTTGGTCTCTGATTTCCTCTTGTCCAAAAAAATTGAGCATCACCAAGAAAAAGAAAAAAGAAAAACTCAAATTCTTGTCCGTACAAATTGAAAGCCGCCTAACTGATCACTAGTAGTTTCATAAGCCACACTACCGAACTTTTGTTGTTCAACTCGCTTAATAATTAAGGAGAAGGGGGAAGAAAAGAATTTGTAGGCTCATCGGTGGTGCACCTGCCTATGTACATAGTCGGTGGAACGGTGGATGTCCTCCAACCAACTGTACTTGCTTCCAAAGAACTACTGCTAGTATACTGGTAATGAAAACATGAGAGATAGAATTGATAATTATAAGAAGACTCACCAGGAAATTTGCAGAGGATTTTCTTGACCTTCTTGTAGCAGCTGGGGCATTGAAGATCAACCTTGAGTCTCATAACAGTGACCTGTATGGTTGCATATTGTCGCGAGCAAAATAATCAAACTCGATCCCCATATATATATATATATAACAATCAAGAAATGTAAAATTAAGATGCACAATTATATGGTACTGCTAGTTAGCTGAGAGATATGGCTAGAGATCTTGACATAAAGAGAAGCATATCTCACGTTGTAAGTGCTGTCATAGACTTGCAATTAAAATTTTCAGATTGAGCAAACACTAAAAAGGGACATTTGAGGGATGGTTTGGAAAGCTAGCAAGAGAATTGGCTTACCTTCTCAGCCATGGTTGATGAGGGAGGCAGTCAGTGGCGATGTAGGGGAGTGGGGGGTAGTGTTGGGGGGGGGGGAAGGAAGTGTAGGGGAGTGGGGAAGGGATGTAGGCAGCAATATGCTGATAAATGGCTGAATTAGATAGGAGGAGTCAATAGGTAGAGAAAAGTTTGAGGACTTTATGTTAGCAACCGGATGGCATGCAGTGCTAGTACGGAAGGGAGGGAGGGAGGAGTAAAAATTGAAAAGAATTGATAGAGCAGTGGTGAGAACCCTGCAAATTAATTAACTGCTGCTATCACCGATTAAAAAACAACACTAGGTAAACAAGGCCTTGTTAGCATGTATGGTAATACTACTGTACAGAGCCATCAATCCCATAAATTAAAAGACTAGGCCAAAAATCTCGTTATGCATGTGGTGTAATCACGACGTGCACATATTAATATTAAAAGTAAATTTTATATACACTGATAGTGTATATACTGTCATCGTTTTGATTCATGATATGTGTGTAAAAGTTGAATTTTAAATTCAAATTTTGCATAGTTATCATTCATCCAACGGTGATAGTATATACGTTGTCGTCAGTGTTGGAAAGATTAATTCTAATATTAATGACAATTACTATGATACCTTGAGCTTATATACTTTTTCTATTTAACTCTATTTAAAAAAAAAAAAGAGATTGTCACGTTCAATGTATTGTTCTCCTCGATGCAGTGCATCTGGTCAACTTATCAAGTTCTTGAATTGGTGCAATTGAGAGTCATTACGTTAAGAAGACAACCACAGAATCTCTCATCAGGCGTTATGCCTAAACCCAGCGGTCGATCAAGAGTCCTAACCACATCATCTATTTATGCGGTTGGCCTTCCCATGACGCTGGATGATCAGTGAAGTCAAGACATAGATATTAGGCTCAAAGCCTATTTCCAACATCTCATTTAATGTGTTGAAGCTTGGACTAAAGAAGCATACCTGAAATCGTAGGAATTGCGCCTGAGCTTTGATGCCCTGGAGCTATTGGGCTTGACCCAGATATAGCTTTTTGAGGAAGAGGAGATGGTTTTAGCATCTGGGCGGTCAGCGGTGAGGAATTTGGGAATTTGGGATATAGATTTAGTAGAATGTTATAGATTCAAGACCTCCCATTTTAAAAAAAATGTATTTTTGAAAAAATTAGGAGGAACAAGAGCAGGGCAATACTAAATTTTTAAATTTTTATAGGCTAGTTTAGAGTTTTCAAAAAATTGAGTGGGTGCAATTGGGTAAATGTGGCTCCACCGCTCTTATATTGCATACTCAAATTTCACAACTAGAGTCGGTTTGGACTTTGGACCTTCAACAAAATATGAGAAATCAAATTGCAAAGTATTCAAGATTTTAACAATCAATAACGTTCAAGGGTAGAGTATAGGCTCACTGAAAAAAGTGAATAACAATTTAAATCATGCAAAGAAAATTTGAGTTTATTTACCAAATGCTTCCTTAAGTCAAACATAGGAATGAATATGAAGGTCATCAAACACTAGGTAACGCGGATTCACAAATACAATAAACGAATAAGTAAATGATAACTAGAGGTGGCAATTTGTCTCAAGTCCCAATGGGTTACCCATGCCCATGGGGACTTTGGGCGGGATGGGTACTGAAATTTAATATTGGGTTTAAAATGAAACAAATCCCAATTATACCCATTAATTGATGGGAAATTTTGGGAAATACTTGGGTACCCATTGGGCTCAAATAGCAAGGGCTCCGTTTGGATTAATTATTTTTTGGGATGTTTTTGAAATATTGTATTGTAGCAGTGTATATAAAAAAATTTTACTATAAAAATTTTTTGAAATATTTGATATACTAATATGGATGGGATGTTTTTTGAGTTATTGTATATTACTATAACATTGTATTTGAAAAAATTATTTTTTTGAAAAAATAGCCAATCCAAACGGAGTCTTAGATTCAAAAATTATCCTTAACAATTTTTATAGTCATACCAGCGAATATAATCTATTAGTCTTCCTAGTCATTATCCACAAGAATTTCCAGCATTTCAATCAGTTTAGACCTGTTATCCTTGGACAATGATGAACATAAATATTCAACACCTTAAGTGCCTTGGCCATCTTGATATATGTTGGAATATGGCTGTATATATATCTTTTCCTTTATTTGTTAATCCAATTTTTGGTGGGCATTCTGAGTATAAAGCACTTGCATGTTTATTTAATAAAACTAAAAGAAATTTAATAAATAAAAAAAAATATTAAAGTTATATAAAAAATTAAAAATGAATTAAAGGAAAAAAATATGTAGAAAATAGATTTGGGTATTGAGTGGGATCAATTTAAACCCATCCCAAAGTGATCCCGTCCAAGTTAGTCCCAAAACGCATATGGGTAAGGTTGGGCCCAAACCCATATGACTCGGTTCCATCTCAAACCCAAGCAAATCCCGCCCATCCCGCCCATTTTGCCACCTCTAATGATAACATAATGAACCATTCAGTTCTTCCAGCAGGCAACCATATAAAATACTTGCTAATTACTACCATGTTCTTCAATTTCTATTCCTGATTCTTTGCTGATCAATAGGTTAAACTATTCCAGATTTCTAAAGACAGCTGTTTCAATTCATACAAGTTGGCTCACAGTATTAGTTGACTTTGAATTTTTCTCATGTTTGGGCTCTAATTCAATTTCTTTAGGTGGGGAAAGAGAAGAAAAAAAAAATCTTGTAATTTCATGGTATGATACAATACATCTATATCTGCAATATCAACTCTGATCTTAGGGAGGGTCTTCTAGTAAAGGTACTCAGTTTCATGGAAAAGCTCAAACTTGGAGAAGTCTCGAGAGCAAATTTTACCATGACAAGAACTTAACTTCACAATTTCAGCTGAAAGTCTGACACCTTCTTTGAGGTTAGTATCTTTACAGCAATCTCTAGTTTTCAATGCATCAGTATTAGTCATCTAGTCCTTTCATTCAACATCTTTCCTCATACCTTGGATCCAGAAAGAGGTACTCAAAGTATAACTCTAGCAGTTAAATTGACTCTTGCAATAATGAATCGATCATTGCAAATTTGTCTCTGGACTTTACTTGAGTTGTTTGCACTGTTTAGCTATGCAATTTCTGATATGCCCATTTACTTTGATGATCCTCCGGCAGTCCATATCCGAGTTAAAACCTGATGATGTTAGAGGTTATAAGATTAGAAAGGAGCTTTCCTTCTTCCAAGGTGACTGGACACAGGAACTTGGTAGATCACCGTTGGTACCTTTCGATGACAGTGATCTTCCAGGAGATAGTTTGTCTGTCTCTTCTCCTCTAAGACTTGTAGGATTTGAGGTAAAGGATGTTAATCCAGTCCATCAGTTGAAAAATGCTGTCAGTCTCCGCGGGACTATGTGTATTGGCATGGCCAGGAACAGCACTTTGCTTCATGATCCGCGTTCCAACTTCTATATGGCGCCTGGTATGTCTGTCCTCAAAATTGACTTTGGAGGAGTTTCTATTGAAAACCGAAAAAGATGGGGGACAACGTTTACTCTGCATGTTGGGGAATACAACTCTGCCTTTCTGGACCTCAGCTCCTGGTACGTCGAGCTTTACAGTTTCTTTGAGCAACAACCGGCCCAGACTCTTGCAGGATGGTCGCTTGTTGTTGGTTCTTCATTATCCTAATATTTTGAGTTTAACAAAAAGAGCAATTTTGGGAGAACTTAGAAGTTTGAATGAGCCAAAGAATCCTAGGTACTTTGATGTCATTCGCATATCTTCTCAGCTGAATCCTTTCTCAAGATACAAGTTCAGCTCTGAAAAACTCAAGTCAAGAACTTGTGATTTAAGATTGTTTATGCAGGATCTTGATGAAGATGGCGCCAACAGATTTAACAACACTGAATTCTGTATTGTCATGCGTAGGTTTTCAGGATATCTTTTCAACATTGTACCAAACTGGAGATTTTTCAACACTGGTAGACTCGGGCCTTTTTTCCTAGGACGGGGTACTCACAAAAATGTTAGGCTTATCATGCAGAAATTCATATGTGAAACTATGAGCAACAGTGCCAGGATTGCTGCACTTTTCAGAACATTTGCTGCAGAGATGGAGCAAGATATAGCAGGTATAAGGACTGGGCTTTCAGACATGACAATGGCTGTTGAAGGAATATGGGATGCCTCCAAAGGGCATCTTTGCCTTGTGGGGTGTCCTGGAGTCAGTAGTTCTGGACTTCAAGGATGTGATTCTCAGATCTCATTGTACTTTCCTCATTCATTTTCCATCAAGCAGAGGAGCATCATCTTTGGAAGCATATCCAGCATTAGCGGTGAAGACAACTCATATGATCCAATACTGTTCGAGTTGGAAATGCGTCCTTCAGATCTCCGATTGGTCCATGGTTGGTATGGTAGTTATTTCTTTTATACAATTACTCAAAGATTGAACTGGCTGAAGCTTTCTGGAAAAGAAGCCAAAGTGTTGGATTGTTCAATCTTATCAAACCATTTTTCCTGTCCTATCCTGTGAAAATAATCCAGCTTCCAAGATTGGTAGCTGATGTCAAAAGGTTGGTCCTGAGGTATTCAGCTTTGTGGAAAGCCAAAGATGTATTTGCTCATTACGAGATAAATTCTCTCTCTTATGACCTTCGTATTTCATGCTATGGAACTCGTGTATCTTCGTATACCGGCCATAAGCCTGACGTTTTCATTGAACTTGAGGTCCTCTCTTTGGGTCCTCTAGCCATGGGTCTCCATAGTCCCTGGTTGCACGAAGATACTGCTATTCCGGATAATCATGTCAAAGTCTCGAAGTCTGAGGTCCTGAATGTTTCACTTTCTCTCGTGTTCACACAAGAACCTCTCAAATTCACGGAGAAGGATTACAAGAATGTATCAAAGTTGTTTCTGGAGGGCGTATATGATCCACTTGCAGGTGAGATGTACTTAATTGGTTGCAGGAGGGTCACAGTTCAAACTAGTACATTGAACCTTGAGAGGGGCTTTGACTGTTTGATTGAGGTAAAAATTCGGTACCCAGCTGAAGCACTGAGGTGGTTGGTCAATCCTGAAGCTGAAATTACCATCACAAGCCTGAGGAATGAAAATGATTCCTTGTATTTTCATCCAATAGAACTCCAGACCTCTATGCTTCCGTATAACGAACACCAAGAAGATGCAGTCTTTAGAAAAGTTTTTGAAGAGATCCTGCGGAATCTGTTGATCACGGCATCTATTGCATTCATTTCAAGCCAGCTGCTTTACTTGAAGAAAAATGTGGATGGCATTCCTTATATATCTGTTACCATGCTCTCCTTGCAATTTCTTGGCTATGTATACCCAGTGCTATCCAACACCAAATTTCTGTTGCAAGAAAAAGAGTGCCAATTCCAATATGGCCTCCTTGGATATGACCAACTGTTGACTCTCCTTGATTACACTGCCAAGCTTCTTGTTTTAACTGCATTGGTGATGACCGCAACTCTTATGCGCAAGGTGACAGAATTTCGTAAGCAACCTCATCCTGATTCCCCTTCCAAACCCATAGGAGTTCCTCAGGATAAAAGGGTTCGCCAAATTATTGCTGTAATTCTTGTACCTGGGTTGCTGAGCTATTACCTTCTCTATAGGAGTATCTTTGAGAACGAGGACGTGAGCAGAATTGGAGACGCACAACTGGAGAAAATTTGGACATACAAAACACAGGAATTCATGGGCTTCATTCAAGATCTATTTCTGCTTCCTCAAATTGTTGAAAACGTGATATCCCATTCTCCTTTTAGACCCCTGCGGAAACTTTACTACATTGGATTTACTCTGATGAGGGTTGTTACACATCTTTATGACTCTGTAAGAGATCCAGTAATAGATCCCTACTCTGATGCGGCTGCATTTGTGAATTTGGACTTGCTTTTCACTTCTAGAGCACACAATATTGCATTTGTAGTCATCATGACTGGATTAGCGATAGTGTTGTACATACAGCAAGAGCGGAGCCACCAGAAGTTCATCCAACGGCAAGAGACAGTCACAGCCAAATCTATGTAGTGAGTCAAGTTCTAGTGAGTGGTGGAATTTTTAGTCATTTTAGACTACTTTTTGTATGCTTTCTGATTTCGTGTAGAAAAGTAGATTGATTTATCAACGTCAACTTCATTAGAACGATTATGATATAATATAGATCAGAATTTCATTTACACCCAAGTTTGAGTTCATTCCTTCCTCCTAAAGAAATTTAACATGATCTGTCTTTTTTGTTTTGTAGACTTTCTTCTTCCTTGATATCTTATTTCTCCCCTTTGCCATTTTGACTAGTAGTTTTTTTTTTTTTTAACTTTTTGGGTAGAAAAAAAATTTTGAGTGGTTCGATTAGTCACCACCATCCTCTCAAGACTATAAGCCGCATACGGGTATTCTTACATATTATCTACCAAGATAGTCTTCACGTATCCTTACTTCGACAATAGGACTAGAATACACAGTCTTTGTTAAAGAAGTGACTCGATCTTATCAACTAAACCAATTTGTTTCCTTTTTGACTAATAGATACACCATGCACTTTTTGCCCCGCAAGGAATACTTATAATAACTTAAATATAACATCTTTTCGATACTAAAAGTCGGTGTGAAATTTTGATTGTTTACCTCGTAATACAATATCTTTATGAATTTTAGTTGCTTTAACTGATTATTATTACAAATATTATTTAAACTTGAACTCTTTGATCTTGAGACTTTTTTGATGCATTACGGATCGAACTTTGATCAAAATTGTTAATACGTGTAATTTCATAAACTTCCCTCAAGGTTTCTGATAATTTCATAGAAACACCTTTTAATATTGCATTGACCTTCCCTTTCATGTGGATGTGACCAAATGTCTCCATCAGGAGCCTTCAAATGACCAAATTACCCTCAAAACTTTGTACCAAAAAATATTGAAAATATGAGAAAAAGAAATTGCTTGAAAATATCTTTCTTTGCTACTTGGCACAAAATAACTGGAGGTATATATGCTTAATGTGCCAAGTAGCGCTTATAATAGCATTATCTAAGAAAAACTAAAATAGCTTTTTAGAAAGGAAAAAAAAAACTCAAGAACTAGAGGCTTAGCTGTTTGTGATTCTTCATCTGGTGAAGAATTTGTGTAAAAGGTGACCAATATACCACAATTTAGACTCCATCGAAATCATTAGAAGTAAAAGATCAAAACTGTTTTGGTTTATTAAACCTATTTACAAGTTTTCTAAGTATTGATTGTTATTTATCATGTTAATTCTTGCAATGGGTAAGATTTAAACTTCATAGAAGATCATATGTTGTGCTTGTGAATGTGCCTCTATGCTACTTGATGATGGTTAGAGATGACTTTGTTTATAGATACCTTCATTTAAAAATTGCACGAATTTTTTTGGCACCTTCATTAGCCTTACGTGCTAGCATGAAAAATCCATTCCATTACCAATAGCTCTTGCAATGGATCTTCTTGGGCATAACAATTAAAAGCATAGATTATTATTTTTTTTCCCTTTTCTGCAGTCGTGAAAGGATTAGACTGGTGGCAATCTTTTTCCTTTTTATTTTATTGGCATTTTTCTCACCAAAAAGTGTAATTAATTTTTTCTAGAGATAAGGAGGGTAAATTTGAAAGAAAATTATGCGTAACGTACTTTTGCTTCACTTTGAGGTCATTTTTATGACAGGGGCTGACTTTGATATCAAACATGTCAATCAAGGGGAGGTATTTATGTGAATTTTTTAGAGACTTCGAGGGAGGATTCTGAAATTATCCCTTATTAATATTCTCATGATTTTACTAATGTTGCTGTTCTTACCCTTAATTGTTAATATTATCTGAGTTGAATTTGCTAGCATTATGCTAAAATCTTTATTATGAAGTGAGCTACACTAATTTTTTTGCACCATTTTTTATTTCGTATAAATATATACTTTTTTGTATATGTGTCCTTTGTGTTTACTTAATTTTTTTTGTCAAAATTGTGTTTACTTAATGATGTGTGCACGGACCTTAACCAAGTAATGATCCAGTTCGAGTTCCATTGGGCCCATTACATGTGCACGGGCCAAGCGCTTCAAAAAGTCTCTCCAAGCCCTTATTCGAAATGTTTAAAACCAACAAGAGGTCCATCGGAACATTGAAGGCTTAGAAGTTGATCATCAAGTTGTCTACACGTTGATCCAAGCCCATGAGGAGCTAAGTGATGGTTGTTAGCTGGGCTTTAGCCCATTAGCTAGTCTTTTCAGTTTTCCAATGGGCTTGGTCGGCCTTTTAGTTACAAGTGTTAGGCGTCGAGTCATTGTTAGATTAGTTACTAGTTCGTTACTTTGTTTGAGTCATGGATCCGGCCTATTTATATCCACAATGTGGCCGAACCCCATCCCCCTTCCTAGCCTAGGGTTTCATTAGCTTTGCTAGCCTATAAAAAGGCTCAAGTTGTACGGTCCAAGGTTGTCCAACGCTTGGTTTGCGGAACCTAAAACCAAGACGGACGACACGAATTGATTGAAGGTGGTAGATCGACGACTCCAATCGAGGTGAATACCCAAGTGGATAGATCGGACGAACAATCAAGGACATTCGCGAGATTGCTCAAGAACCCTTGCCAATGCAAGTAATGGAATTGTACTCTCAATAATGAAAGAGAAACAAAGCTGCAATTTTATTCATAAAACGTCTATCCCTTCAACCGTACAACTTGAGCCTTTTTATAGGCTAGCAAAGCTAATGAAACCCTAGGCTAGGAAGGGGGATGGGGTTCGGCCACCTTGTGGATATAAATGGGCCGGATCCATGACTCAAACAAAGTAACGAACAATTGTTTCAAGTTGAAGGTTATTTTGTTTTTGTAGGTTGTAACGCTGTCCAAAATTTCCCAACTATGATTAAAGAGTTGCAACCTGATTTCATGCTTGTTCCAGCTGCATGTTGCGAAGAAGGTCCGAACTATACCACATTGTACAACCCGATTCAGGATTTCTCTAGCTTCCATGAGCATCATTATGAAGATCCTTATCTTGTGCATGAGAATGGTAAGCTATTGCACAATTGTATGCCTATGACCACTAACTATGAGATTTATTGTGTAGGTGACAATATGACAATCCATGGCCGAAGGCTGATTAGAGAGCTTTGGATTGCTACCTGGAACTTTCACGAGCCTTACACAAGCTCTTTCCTATTTTGGCGCATGTCCTTGTTTGAGAGCCTCATGAAGCTGACCAAACGGCATTTAACTTGGCTCGTGACGTTTCATTTGTTCCCAACATGGCTGACCTCCAAGCGCATTGTCGATTTGAGGTGTCATACTACTAACTCTTGTTAGTATCATTCATCTTCATCCAGATTTGAGGACAAATCCTTCTTAAGAGGAGGGGACTGATGTGTGCACGGACCTTAGCCAAGTAATGATCCAGTTCGAGTTCCATTGGGCCCGTTACACGTGCACGGGCCAAGCGCTTCAAAGAGTCTCTCCAAGCCCTTGTTCGAAATGTTTAAGACCAACAAGAGGTCCATCGGAACATTGAAGGCTTAGAAGTTGATCATCAAGTTGTCTACACGTTGATCCAAGCCCATGAGGAGCTAAGTGATGGTTGTTAGCTGGGCTTTAGCCCATTAGCTAGTCTTTTCAGTTTTCCAATGGGCTTGGTCGGCCTTTTAGTTACAAGTGTTAGGCGTCGAGTCATTGTTAGATTAGTTACTAGTTCGTTACTTTGTCTGAGTCATGGATCTGGCCCATTTATATCCACAAGGTGGCCGAACCCCATCCCCCTTCCTAGCCTAGGGTTTCATTAGCTTTGCTAGCCTATAAAAAGGCTCAAGTTGTACGGTTGAAGGGGTAGACGTTTTATGAATAAAATTGCAGCTTTGTTTCTCTTTCATTATTGAGAGTACAATTCCATTACTTGCATTGACAAGGGTTCTTGAGCAATCTCGCGATTGTCCTTGATTGTTCGTCCGACCTATCCACTTGGGTATTAACCTCGATTGGAGTCGTCGATCTACCACCTTCAATTAATTCGTGTCGTCCGTCTTGGTTTTAGGTTCCGCAAACCAAGCGTTGGACAACCTCGCTAGATCTTTGGGCAAACATGCAGTGGGAAAAGGCAAGAATAATTTGGCCTTAGTGAAGAGTAAAGAGGAGGGGTTGACCGTGTTTACAAAGGCCGAAAGTGTGAACATTTTGTTTGCTAACCGGCTAACATGTGATTTGTTTAGTATCTCTTCGTTTGTGCAGATTAAACAAAGTCAAGTAGAGTTGGTCATGACATGTTCCATTCCGAAGTCACTTGGACACTTTGCGAGTTTCCATGGAGTTTGTCTTCTAGGAGCTAAATCTCTTTGGTGTCAATTCATGGAACAATGTCAATTCACACCTGTCCGCACCATTGGAGGATTGATTCGAGCTCATCCTAAAAGGGAAATTCCAGATTCTACTTCTTGTTCTCTACCTATGGTTCATTCATCACCTCTGCCTTATTTTGAGCATGTTACTAGCACTAACTCTTGTTGCTCTTATGTAGGTGTTGATGAGAAGTGTAAAGGACTAGCACTGGAATCTCAAGTTGAATCAATTGGTAGAAGGAATATTGAAGTGTCAAAGGGAGTTTTCTCATTTAAATCTTGTTTGACACCTTCTTACCATCTAGCTAATAATGTCTCATTAGTTCGTTACCCGATTTCTGAATTGTTTCAAGTTGAAGGTTATTTTGTTTTTGTAGGTTGTAACGCTGTCCAAAATTTCCCAACTATGATTAAAGAGTTGCAACATGATTTCATGCTTGTTCCAGCTGCATGTTGCGAAGAAGGGCCGAACTATACCACATTGTACAACCCGATTCAGGATTTCTCTAGCTTCCATGAGCATATTCTTGTCGTCCGTCTTGGTTTTAGGTTCCGCAAACCAAGCGTTGGATAACCTCGCTAGATCTTTGGACAAACGTGCTACGTGTCTCGAAACGAGTTGATCGAGGAGCGTATCAGTTAATTAGGATACTTATAATCTATCATATTTAACTGTAATTATATCTATATTGCTATTCTTTGTCATCAATTGAAATTTCATTGGCAAAGATACCTGGATTTTTCCTTTTTATTTATCTTTTATTATTCCTATAATTTTGTTTGAAGATAATGCCACATAAAGCACAAACAACAAGGACTCAATTTTCCTATTAATCTTATAGAAAAGAATAAACTAAAGTTTGAAAAACTAAATTAGAATCAAATGGTTGTTTATAGGTGAAGTATCTGAAATGTTTTTGTAGTTTTCTTGAATTTGGGTGAGATGAATTGTCATCTCAAATTAACTAAATTGTTGGTATGTTCGTTGGTTGCATTGACATTTAAGTGCTCTCTTTTATTTCCTACTAGTTGTTCAACTTTTTAGTTTTGTTATGAATTTGAATTGGATAAAATGAAGTGCAATGTTCATTGAATTTAAACCATTTGCAATTTATCTAAATGTTGTGACTGTTAATGAGAGCGCAAGTAATTCATAATGTTCAATTATCTTAGGCTGGTTGTTTAGCTATCAATTGAAACTAGATTGGTAGAATAGTTGGGTTTTTTTCTTTTTGCTTTTGTTTTTGTTTTTCCTAATAAAGATAAAAGGTACGCAATTGTACAATTGGCTCATGACTTTTATGTGAAAAAATATAGATGAATATGAACTCTTTTCTTTTCATACGTTTCTCTTTGTTCCTTATGATATTCTTTACAATCTCAAATTGTGCTACTGAAAATTTTTTATGATGGCTTTGAGTGAGAAATTTTGACAAATAATAAATGGAGATAGAGGGTTGTAAATAGTTTTAAAGGGAGAGTTTTCAATTTTAATTACCAACACTGTTGAGATGTAATCAAGTGAAATGTTTCATTTTTTAATTAGTACCACAATTAAAATACAATAACTTTAATTAGAAAACATGAGGGTAGGCTACTCTCTCCCTCTCTACTATCCTCTTCTTTTTTCTACTTCTTCTCTTCTTTATAGAAGGCCTTTCTCCTATTGACTCAGTTTTCACTTTGTATTACCAATAAAGTCTCTCCTACGACTTTTTAGCAAGAGATTTTTGTTTCTACTAGAGATTCCTAGTGAGAAAATTTTATTCTCTTAAGAGTTCCTAGTGAGATTTTTGTGTAGTTTCTTTTTTGTTCTCTTATACATTTTGTTGTTAGATCTGAACTTCTTTCAAATAGACTTGTTAGATCTGATCTTAGGTTTATCTTGACATATCTCATTTTCATTATTGGAGTTTAAAGCAATTGATTAGTTAGATTTGACAACTATAACACGTACAGAGGTGAGTTGCATCGATTTATTTTATTACAAGACATTTTGGAATTTCTTTGTATATTTCAGATCTGATCATAATTTTTCAAATGTATTATATTTGTTAAATTGTAGATTTGTTATTTCTAGCTAGTGCATATTTCTGTGACATAAACTAAATCATGCTAGACGATTTGTAGCAATCTCATTAATGAAATTTGCTTTTTAATAAACAATACATGAGGGTAATTTAGGTATAATAAAAATTAAAATCACAGAGTGTTTACACTCAAGGATGGACACAAAGGGATGGGCAGGAGCAGCTACGTCCCTATAATTTTAGTTGTCAATTAAAAGTATATTATTTTGCCCTCTAAACATAATTACTAGTAATTCTTTTCATTATTTTGTCTAAATTATCTTAATGAAGCGTCTTACACCAAACTAACAATTAGTTTTCTTATAAAAGTATACCATTAGTATCTATTTTATAATTAATTAGTACAACTTTTGAATAACAATTACAAAAATATTGAGTTTTCTTTTTACCAAATTTCTTATAACAAACCAACTCTTAGTTTCTTTGATTACTATAACTTTGAAATAGCAACTAAGGTAACAGTGCACGTGTTATATAGGAAATCAAAGATTTTATATATATATATATATATATTCAAGTATCATACAAATTGAAGAAGTTTCAACGATAGTTTTGAATGCCTCACATTAATAGTGAATAAAAAAGTATAGAGTCTATTCTTTCACATTTTTTAAAGTATTTTTTCTTTATTTTTTAAAAATTTCTTGTTCCTAATTATAGTCTATTGAACTTTCATTTTATATTAATATGTTTTATGTGCTATAGAATATTTTTGCTATTATATCATTGATCATTCACCTCCCACTCCCAACTAAAATCTTGGGCTAATGCTTAGATTCATCGTACTTTTTCTTATAGAGTAATGACAATGATAATGATAAAAGTTAATGCAAATTGAAAGGAAAAATCACACACTAACTAAAATTTACCATGAAAGAAGCATTAATTTGGCCATTAGCAGCAGAAAGATCAATCTCGAGTAAATACTAAATTGATAAACAAATAAAGCAAATTCAAGGGTCAGTGGCTAAATTACTGCGAAGTTTCTTCTTGCTTATCATTCATTTTCACATTAAACTAATCTTTTGGTCAGCAATATAAAGTCATAGACCTCCATGTTCTTGACCCAGTTGTTGCATTTAAATGGACAATTTAAAAAAAAAACCTCTTTAGTGGAACGTTATCTTGACTTTAATCACTTCCAAGACAGATCATCCGAATAAGTCAAACCTGATTTGGCTACTAGCTATGGAGTCTTCGGGAATAAGCTTATATATTTAACTAAGGCGTTAGGTAGTTTCGTAGTAATTTGACCCTAACTTTTAATCAATGAATTGTTTAATATGGATGACCCGGGATCCACGGTACCATGATCTTCTTGTGACATATTTTGTTTTTTAGGGGAATCTTGTAAGGTATTTTATTCCTTTTGAATTTGGGCAGCAAAATTTGACATCAAACTTTAGACCAATTCAATACTTAATAGTTTATGTGGGATCACCACCTTTTTTAACTGCAACAAGTATAATTGAGATTTCCAGAAAATAATTTTTCAACCTCCTTTTTATTTGCAATGAATCTTTTGTCTCACTGTTTGTGCCATCTTGTGTCCTACTTTTTATTACATTGCTAATTTTTTTCACAAACGATGTATTTTAATTCTTTTTTGTTCCTTCAAATCCAACATCTATCAATTGAGTAAAAAATAAATACAAAAGTTTCAAAAAAATAATATATAATAGAAAATAAAAAATATAGCAAAAATTCATTAAAAAATCTCTGTTTTTGTGTATTTGATTTTTTGAATTCATTAAATTAATACAACAGTTTCAAAAAAAATAGTATATAATAGAAAATAAAAAATATAGCAAAAATTCATTAAAAAATCTCATTTTTTGTGTATTTTAATTTTTTGAATCTGTTAAATTTTGTGTATTATTCAATTAATAGTTGTTGGATTTTAAGGAAACAAAAAAGAATTAAAATACGATATTTATGAAGGAGAAATAGCAATATAATAAAAAGTGAGATAGAGTGTAGCACAGGAAGTGAGATAGAAGATCCGTTGCGTTTTTTATCTCACATACATCACATTAAAAAAGTAATATAATATTTTTTTTATTCAAAAATTATCCCAAATAATCTACTATTCAAATACACTAAATGCTGTTGATGTTTGAAGGGATAACCCACTTGGAACAAAGCCTATAATTAAGTATAAAATGTAGTTCTGACGGTAAAGCAAGATAATGTATTAGTGCATCCCTCTCATGGACTGGTACCTTCTAGTCTTCTTGCCCCAGTTGGACCTCTTAGCATAAATTAAAGTGGGAATAGTGTGTAGATGTTTCCGCTTGACAAAAAAGAAAAAAAGCAAGCTGCTTAATTACTTGGGAAAATAACCCACACTATCATACTATCAATATAAACATTTTTAGTCACTCAAATTTGATCCCTCACATTTTAGAATTGTTGCATTTTGGTCTCAATCTTCACTTCCATGTCTGGGAGCAAGAAGGGAAAAGACAGACGAGCCTTTTCCCCCTTACAAAAGAACCTACATTTTGGCTTATGAAATATTACACATGTAATTGTAATTTGACAATATCTTAATATCTTTTTAGGAGACAATATCTTAATGTTTCAAGTTTTGGTATGTTAAGGACTTAAGTCTTAAAACTGTTTGTTCCATAAAAATTCTTGAAACTAAGAAGTCAACTCTATCCAAAAAAGAAAAAAGAAACTAGAAGAGTTCTTATCATCTTGAGTCAACCAACAAAACAGAAGAGGATCAAAAACAGGAGTGGCAAAACCTACACAAACCTCTACTTTTGGACATATCTCAGTTTTGTGTTCCTGTTGCATTTTTAGCTATCTTGAACTAGTTGAAGATATCCTTTCCTCAAGGTGATTGTTTGGTGATATACTGAACATAGGCAGCAAGATAGGGGAGCAAAATAAAAGCTAATGGGCAATATTCTGTGCCTTGAGATTCATCATCTATGGGGTCTACTAGTGCTGCTTCTCATTGTTCCAGTTGCAATTTCATACCCACACTTTCGTGATGATTTTCCAACACTAGACAATCCTTCAAACACATATTCTTATGCTCGTTTCCCAGAGGTTGAAAAGCATTGCGGGTTTCTTATTTCATCTGCTTCAGAGTTACCCCCCGACGATAATAGAGGCGGAAGAATGAAGAAAGAGCTCTTCTTCAGGAATGGAGATTGGAATCAGGGACCAGGTGGAGTACCATTATTGCCAATTGATAGCAGGGAAATGCCTAGTAACACTTTTGGCTATGGCCCTCCACTCAATTTAGTCTCTTTTTGGGTCAACGATGTTGATCCGGCTCGTAGAGCTAAAAACACAGTTAGTGTGAGTGGTGTAATGGAAATTGGCAGAATCAGAAGTGGTTCTTTTTCATACAAGCCTTACGATTGGTCCCCAAAGTTCTACCTGGAGCGGGGCATTAATAAGCTCACAATTATCTTTGAAGGTATCTATCTTGAGTCTCAGGAGAATGGAGGGCGGAGATTGATGTGTTTGTTGGGGAATGCAACCATCCCTAAGGATTCAACTCAGAAACTAGATTCGTGCGACCACGGAGATCTGCAGAGTCCATGCCAGCCAAAAGTCAACAACCAGCCCTCCACCTTGCAGGATGATCAGATCATTCTTGTTCTTGAGTATCCCAAGACCTTCACTTTGACCAGCAGAGGCATCACCGGAGAATTGAAAAGCTTAAACCAGAGGGGAAAACCAGCATACTTTGACAAAGTTAACATATCCTCCCAGTTGGGGGATGGATCGAAGTACAGGTTTGGATCTGAAAAACTTGTGGCAAGGGCCTGCAGCCCTTATCCTTATCCTGATTCTTTGATCAATCAAGATGTTCAAGATGTTGAGATGTTTAAAGGACATGATTTCTGTGAGGACTTGAGGCAATTTGTTTGGAACGAAGTGTTTGAATTTGCATCCACCTGGAAAAATGTTGTCAGAATTACTGATGGTAGCAGCAAGATTGGCCCTTTCTTACTTGACAATGAGATAGAAGCTACTTATAATAGTTCTGACAAACTCAGGCTTATGATTCAGGAATTAGTCTGCGAGCCTGGCACTGATCAAGAGGGGTTTCAGACAGCAATGGTATCTGCTGTTTTCAGAGTGATACAGAAATCAGAATACCTCTATGGGGAAGAAGAGAAAAGAACAGGGCGTTCCACCATGACACTTTCTTCAGAGGGAAGGTGGCATTCTTCTCACGGGCAGCTCTGCATGGTTGGTTGCATTGGACCTGCTAGTTATCTTTCAGATAGATGCAAGTCTCGGATCACTCTATACTTCCCTCTTACTTTCTCTATCAAGCAACACAGTAGAGTGGTGGGTACCATAAGCAGCATCAATCCAGCAGATGGACATGCTTCTCTTATGTTTCAGAAGTTGACTACTCCCAATGAGTTTACGAGTACGCACCCGAGGGAAAATCACTTTAAATGGTCATACACCTACACGAAGCTAAAGCAGGCAAGGGAGTTCCAGAGTAGAAGCCAGCCTTCCAATTGGGAAAGAATTTTGAGGAAGTCAATTCTCCGATATCCAACATCTAAGGGCGAAGATATTGCCAGTTTCTCTTTCCTAACTGATGTTCTGTCAATTGAAGTCCGGGCTGCTCCACAGACTTTGACAAACAGCCAGGCTCCGAAGACTAATGTCAAAATGGTGCTTCTGTCCATAGGTTCATTGTTTGGACGCTATGATCCACACTCATATCAAGAAAATCCTGAAGCTGAAAAGGCCTTCCATTCCATTTCTGAAGAAATTGAAGTCTCAGGGCATCTCAAAGTTGAAGGTGGTCAATTTTCTAATGTTTCTCTTTTCTTTGAGGGGATATATGATCCAACCCTCGGACAGATGTATCTGATCGGCTGCAGGGATGTACTACAGTTTCAAGGCTTCAATAATGATGACAGAGACCTTGAAGGAGGGATGGACTGCTCAATTGAAATCAAAGTGGAATATTCTGCAAAAAACGCCAGGTGGTTATTGAATCCCAATATCAAGTTTTCAATCAACAGCCAAAGAACTAAAGAAGATCCACTTTATCTCTGTCCAATAAGCAGTAACACCTTTCTGCTTTCCTATAGCAAGAAGTTTGATTTTTTAATGGTACGGAAAGGCTTCGAGGAGGGGCTTCGTGTCCTGTTGCTTGTGATGGCAATTCTCTGTATTCATGGCCAATTACGTTACACTGAGAATCAGGGACACACCACGGCTTATATATCATTGGTCATGCTTGGACTCCATGCTCTTGGTTTCAGCATCCCATTGATCACAGGTGATGAAGTGCTGCTCCGATGGAAAGAATTCGCACCATACAAAAGCTCAGCATATGATCAATTTCAGAACTTTCATATATTTCAATCTCTTGACCTTTTCATCAAGTTTCTCATGTTGATTGCACTTCTGGAAACCGCAAAGCTTCTGCAGAGAGTCTGGGAATCGCGAAAGCTACGGAAAGGTCAAGCTACAAACTTAAATCTAAGAATTCCAAGCGATAAATTGGTTTTCCTTTTATTCTTGCTCATTCATATGCTCGGATTTTTCACCCTTCACACCATCCGCAGAATATATGGAATTCCATTACTATTGCAGTCAGAAAACAGTGTTGCAAGTGCTAACATCAGAAGGCTGCAAAGATGGTGGACAGAGTTGGAAAACTATGGCGGGCTAGTTCAAGATTGCTTCTTGCTACCACAAATCATTGGAAATGCTGTATGGGGAGTCCAAGGTAAGCCTCTGAGAAAACTGTACTACTTGGGATTCACGACTATCAGACTGGTGCTCCAGGCTTACGATTATGCAAGTGATCCTGTTCCAAATCCCACCAATAGCGAGCTTGAATTTGAGTATTTGGGTGTGGAATCATATTACAAGCATGGCAACGTAATCATTGGCGTAATTGTGGTTATATTGGCAATGCTGCAATATTTCCAGCAGAACGGATGGTGTAAAATTAGGCCAATACACAAGTTAGAGGACGGTGAAAATGTGGAATCCAAGCCTGATAATATATACGAAAGGCTGCTTTCTGAGTAACTTGTAAATCTTCCTTAGCTAAGTGTTGAGGGGGACTGGCTCCGGTGTGTTTCTTTCGTTTAGTTTGCTTGTAGTCATTTTAAACCCACTCTTCTCAGCTGAAGGAAATGTTTTGAGTATGTTATCATATTATGCTGTCTTAGCAGAAATTTAGCAACATATGCAATGTACTTTATGTTGAAAACCAAGATCCTAGTCATTTTACTGCAAAGAAAGTGAGTAGGAGTTCCTGTAAAATCTGTGATGGAAGATGGACTTTGCTTGATTAAGTTGGAAAACATTTACTCATCTAATTAAGCTGCCTTTGCTTCTTGAACACTATTGAAAGGAATTAGTCAAAGAACGCCATCCAATTTTGCCTTCTGAGCCCAAACTCATGTTTGTTCTATCTTTATGTGCTAACTGGAGTAGATTCAGAGGAACAAAAACTCGCGTTTGTATTTCCTTTAATTAAATTATCTTTGGGAATACACGTGCACACACACACACACATATATGGGAGCAGGACAACTACAGTTGGCTTAAGTCGGGTTAGGTACGATTGATATATTTCACGTACAATGTGGGTCTATACTTATAGGGATGGGTGTATTTTTTGCATTGATATGATATAAACAAATAAAATTTACTAGGAGAGGAACACTGTGCTTGCGCACGGTGGTAAAATTTAACCATGCCCAAGATTTAATGCCACCGATGAATGCTACTATGCTACAAACTGTTTAAGTTGGTCATAGTTTTAAATCTTGGCCGCAAATAAAAGCTAAAATATGTAATTCTGGTGAATGACATTTGAGTGGCCATGCGAGGCTTTGACTGGGAAAGAATGTGCAAATAACTGCATCAGGAGTTTTCCAAATGGAAAGAAAATGTGAACCTGATTAAGGTATATAAATGTTGCAGAAAGATTATGCATTAGATAAGTTGCAATGGACCAAAGATATACCTTATCTATTTTGTGAAGTTCATTTATAAGTCTTTCTTAGTAAGTGCTAGAAAATACACTGCTCATTCAAGGAAGAAGCGGTTGCAGTACAATGAACCAGAGATGTTCTCTATCTGTCTGGTTATCCAGTTAATCTTGAAGTCTGCTTCAAAGGGTGTTAGTTAGTACACTGAAAAAGCAAGAACGAGTTATTTAGCATGCCTCAGAGAGTACACTGAAAAGGAACGTCGAGTACATCGAAAATGCCAGAACAACCTGTTTGTTTGATTACAAATGCATTCTGTGATATGTCAACATAAGAAAATTTAGGCCAACCCCCAGCAGATGGCTTTGTGCTCACCATAACATGTTTCAGAGTCCTAGAAGTACATGGCTGAGACTTATCAAAGGTGATAAAGTAGGTAGATTCTCCTGTTAGTACAGTTTGACAGCACGCTAACAAAGATTAAAACAGACCAAACGAAATTGGCATGGCGAATTACTAAATATAGGGATTTGTTTTCATTCTGAAGCTAATACAAACACAAAGCTTTATAAAATCCAGTTACTAAGTAAACCTGATGTTGGCAATCTTTGAAGATGCAAAACTTATGACAGAGCTTTCTAAAAATACAGTGACCAAGTTAAGCTGCTGCCAGCAGTCTCTGAGTATTGAAAATTGTTGCTGGCAGTTTTTGAAAACTAAAGGCCCGACCGAAATTCTGGGAAGATGCAAGACAATACAAATAAGATGTGGCGAAGAGTATACAGAAGTGCAAACACAAAACAACCCACTGCTAGAAGCAGAACTATCTGCAGCTCGAAATCTGTAACAATACTCGTAGGAATGCATTGATTAAACAGTAGTAAGGGCTTCACTGAATGAAAAATATGCAGGAAAACAAAGCCAATGGAAACCATGAACAGCTCAAAAAATGCAAGTTTCACCAAAGAGTAGCCACTGGCAAAGCATTTTAAGAAACTTCTAATACAATATAAAGATGACAAGAACAGTTTTTTCTCTTTTTTTCCAAAAAACAAAGAATACCTGTACCTTGGCTATCAGATGGGATAATATTAACCGGACTGACAGAAGATGATGCAAGCCTTTGAGTAGATTCTAATTCATTGCATACAGAGTCTAGCAACCGTTCTAATTAATCACTGTCGATAGCAGTTCTATGCTCAGGGAAATAAGACAGACGACTTTCTAAATGCTGACCACTCACAACCTTAGGATGCTCAGCATAACAGTCCTGGTTAGAATCTCCAGGGACAGATACACCTGTTTCTATATGGCCTAATGGTGTTTTGCAAATATGACTCGCATGCTTTCTCTTACACGTGCGACCTTGAGCAGCAGAATCAGAAGCAGCAGAAGACATTTTATGTTTCTGTGCAGCATTAGCCTCTCGATGACAGTGCAAGAGGTCATCTTTTTTATCGTGTGGCATTTTTGCATACCTTTGACGGCATTTGGTGTTTCTGTCCATGGAACTCACAGAGACTAAACTAATAGTGCACAAACATTTTGTCATGTAAGGTAATGATTAGACAAAATATCTTCGATAAGACCAAAATATCATCAAGGAATACCAAAAAAAAAAAAAAAAAAAATCAGCAGAGCAAAAGATAGAGAGAATACGTAATTACGATATATAGTAGAAGAATTGTCAAAGTAAATTTAAAACCATCAAACGAATTATCTATTTGATAGACTAACTTCTGTAAGCCACAGCATACTACCTTGAAGAAGCATAGCTTGGGAGCCAAAAAGGATAAACTCCCCCTCCAGAAAATAAAAAACAAAAAAACAGAAACAAACACCATATATTTCTAAAAGGAAACTTTCCTCTGAATAAACAGCATCAGGGTATAGCAAGCACGTAAACATGCAGCCTCCATAAATAACCAAGTTCATAAAGTTGGAAGGAAAGGAAGTACCCGAAATCCAGAAAACCAAGAGCAAAATATCTGGAAGAAAGGAAGACAGATAATGAGAACAACTAAAAAGTACAGCCTGATCAGTTTACAACTTCAGTGCGGAGAAACAAGGATGCATAAAAACCAATAAGCGAATGCAAAGTACTGAAAGTCACTACCCTGGCTGCTTTTCTTGATGTTTCAAGCATCTTCTGGTAACTCTTTCTGAAGTTCATTAATCTCCAACAGTTTTATTCATGTGAAAAGATAATCTAGTTTGTCAAGTTACATAGTTCAATTGATTAGAATTTGAAATATGATGTCATAGAAGTGATGATTCTTCGCACTCTATTGTCTCAAGTTTGGAATTTGGACGCAGTTTCCCTTTCTGCTGCAATCAATTAAGCAACTTAAGTTATCGATATCAAAAATTGTAAATTGGACAAATCTATTCTCTGCATGCAATATTTCATAATTTCATAGACTACGAATGTAATCAGTCAGTTTCACTAATTTCAGTATTTAAAACTGTGGTTAAAGCGATATTGTTTTCTTTCTGGAACTCTGTAGTCATCCCTTCTCAATTTAGAATTTTTTCTAATGCATCTTCATCTGAAGAAGCCATCACAGTTAACATTGCTTTTCTTTCCGTTCTCTGTGTTTGCCTATATATGTAGTTCCACCAAATATCAGGAAGCAGGAAAATAATAAAATGCAAGACATGTAAACCACCATGTAGGATAAATAAGAAGTAGCGTGCAGGATAAAAGAGAACCAGGAAAAATATTCTAGATCACTTTTCACAGCTATAACAACGCGTCACCTGAGGAAAAATAAGAAGGAAAAAAAAAAAGAGGAAGAGAATGAATACCTGTCTTCGGAAGAAACAACAGCAGTAGGCAGGAGGATGCTGAGGATAATGCGAAGGACAAGAAACCAAAGCCGCAGAACGCATGCAACAGAATAGAGAAGATAAAAACAGAACTGAACAATAAAAACGCAACAAAAAAAAAAAAGTAACATAACAGAAAACAAAAGTAGCTTTTCTTCCATGAAAAGCTCGGCAGAGAATGTTTTCCGTTGGAAATCACAGAAAGAATTAAATTGTCCAAATCTTGCTAATGCAAACGAGGGCGGTGGAACTAAATGCGGAGCAGGTGTACTATTGATATCTAACATGTTTGAAGGCTGACTTGGCACACCCAGGCAAGTGTGAGGAGAGGTCTTAGTAGTTAATCTGAAGCATTATCCCTAATGCTTTGCACTTGTCTCCTCTATTGAATTCTCTCAATTTTCTGCCATATACGTCTGGATGTATAATATGTGTCTTCAAAATTAAGTTAAAATGATCATATTCATATCCCATCTAATAAATAAAAATACATATCATGTATTTAGATGTGCATTATGAGAAATAGGAAGAATTTCTCACACATAATCCATCGGAGGAGAATCAAATTTATATGCTTTTTATATAAGCACACTTATTTGTTTTCGGTCCCAAGATACAAAAGAGGGTTTTCCTCTTCATGAAAATCTCTTCTGCAGTCTTATCCTTGAGTTAATCTGGAAGCATCATCGATGAATTTTACGCTTTTTATATAAATACACTCATTTGTTTTAGGTCCCAAGACACAAAATGGAGCTTTCCACTTCATGCAAATCTCATCTGGATTTCATCTCAAAGCAAGTTCTTCAACAAACAAAAATAACAATATACATGTGCAGTGCACATGGAGGAGAAGGACGATCATGATTTGGCAAGAACTCCTTGGCGCTTCATATTAACTTTCTAATGAGTATAACAAAATTATATAAATATACACCATATAGTGTAAAAGGTACAACAACTAAACAATTGTACGAAATCCCCAATTGTATCTGCCCTTGATCCCATAATAAATCCCGAGCTTTGTACATGATTCTATTGTCCTAAAAATTTTATATTTTTTTATATTAAAATATTTTGACAAATGCTGATTGTTAACATCATAATTTTTTTTTCTTTTTCTTGAAAAGTGGTCTTTTGAAAATATCATTTACATCGAGACCATGAATCTAATATTTGTCAAAGTAGTTTTTGAACTACTTGGATAATATTGATACCCATAATGTCATTACATAAAATCATAATATTATGATATGTTATAAACAAAACAATATTGTTAAACAACGACCATACCTCTAGACACTAAAAGCTGGAGCAACCCATGGGAGCTTATAAATATCCATAAAACAAATATTTAGACAATAGTTTCGATTTCAAAAAAGACATTAGAGCAAATAAATCAGTTTTGTTTTATTTTAATCATTCTAGGATGCTTTTCATGTTGTGCATTCATCTCCTAATTTCAATCTCCCGACGAATTCATTTATCAGTCAAAACTTTAGATATGTCTAGGTTGAATGAACATCAATGGAGGAAGTTCCAATGAAATCATTTTATTTTCACAATTGAAAATATTGAGTTTTGACCAAAATACTCAATTTTTTACATAATTTCAATAAATTCTGACTACTTCTTGTACTTTTCTAAAAACAAATTGTATTAGTGCAATTATAATTGGTTGATTATTTATAACTAGATTGTGGGACCCTTTTTTTCCAAAATTTGAGCGATAAATTTTCATGCCAAGTAAAACTTGAGTCTTTGTGCTGATGCTGTTCACATACTTTACTATGCCGATTTTATATGTTATATGAGTTATATTTTTTAGTCGACACTATTCTAAAAAATTGTGTTAGTACTATTATAATAGGGGAATTTCGCCAATTTGGTCCCTAAACATTTTCATTTTAAACCAATTTCATCCTTAATGAAATATTTTAACCAATTTAATCCTTGAACTAGTTTTTTACTTCCAATGTAGGACTTTTTACTACATTTTACTCACTTCGTGTGGACCAACGGGGGTATAATTGTTACACTTGCTTAATCTGTTGCAATTATTCGAAAGACACAGATTAGAGATCATTACAAAAAGGGGCGAGCATCTAGGTTTGAAGACATTAGGTCTCATCACAATTTCCCAATTCTATCTGCAAAGGTGCACATGTAAGATGCATCAAGGGAGAAAGTATTTCAATGGAGCATCAAGTTCGTGTAGCTACCAACACTCAAATCAATAAGGATGAAGAAACCGAAAAAATATCAGGGGTGAAGAGAGAGAAGGTAAATCAGTACAATGGAGATGAGACCGTGTTTTGTAATTGTAATGAACCATGTCGAATAGTTTCTTCGTGGACATTGTCAAATCCAGGAAGAAGATTCCACGGCTGCAAGAATTATGGGGTATTTTTTCTATTTTGTTAATATATTTCAGGGGAATTAATTTTTTTTATTTTGGCAGTATAATCAGATATGGTATTTAGTAGTAATTTCTACTTTAGATTAATTCTGCAATCTAATTGGGGTATTATATTGATTATAGTCACCGAAGGCTTGCAAGTACTTTTTGTGGTATGATCCACCAATGCCGGGAGATGACAAAAATACAATGGCAAAACTTTTGAAGGAAACTAAGGAAAGCTGAACAAGAGAACCAGTTCATGAAGATTGAACTTGCAAGGTTGAAAGAAGAGAAGAAGATTGTGAAGGGTGAAATTCGAAAGTTAAGAGATAAGAGCAAGTTGCTAACTTTTGTTGTTTGTTGTGGTTGCTTGTTAATTGCTGTGCTTGTTGGCAACGAGAAAATAGGACATGCTAAAAAAGACTTGGGACTCCAAATGTTAGTTTAGATGAATTAGAGAAACCTATGTAGTTACATTTAGCCTTTTTTGTTCATCAAGTTGCAAGGTGCTAATGATTGACCTTAATTTTGTCAGATTGTAAGGTTGTGTTTATTAAGTGCAAGTGCAAGTGCAAGTGGTCACTACTCCTCTTCTCTCTATATATAGTACACTGCCTGTGCAGTTGGGTCATTCTTCTTCTTCCCCAGTTCCAGTCATCTGTTTAAGCCATACAGACCAATAAAGGAGCTTCTGTCTGAAACCAACCCACCTTTATACAAGGAAGTTAGTAACATGGAATACACTACTGCATACCAAAAAAATGTAAGGCACCGGACTTCAACTCTGGTTGTAATCTGAAACAGAAAGTCTAATTTGGCTTTGAAATATGAAACAGTGATTCTGTAGCTGCTTAATTTAGAGCCTTGTAGGATGAAACCATAACCTGCTCAGATGATAAAACCAGGCCTTCAAAAGGCTTTTCAATCTCAGTCTTGAAAATTTAAATCTTTAAACACCCCTGTGGCAATCAAACGCCATGATGATGATAGAACACAGAAGCATAGACTTCAAGAGCAACCAACAAAAAGATATTAGGAAAGCTGTCATACAACCAGTGAATTCCAGTCGTCCAAAAGAGATCAATGCCAATAGCACAAGTTGGAAATCATGTCTAGACAACGAGATACATGCCAAGGTAATATAGGCAGACTTTTACAAAACAATCACATAGTTCATTCCCTATTCTTTCCCCCACAAGATCAGTATGCTATAATTACAATTGTAAGATCTATATTAGGGAGACTTCATTCCCTAAACATATGCAACAAAAAAATTCGGCAGTCAGAGGTGTTGACATGCTCTTCTTCATCCCTCCAGTATCGTTATGTCAGCTTCATCATCATCTTCATCTAACAACCTATGTGCCTGCATAAATCACTTACATGCATTAAGGAATAGACTAGACAATGAATTCATATTTGGTTAACAATTATACAAGCAAACGGACCGTTTGTTTTCTCCTGGTCCCTTTCCCTTTTGAAGGAGGAAATGGACCATAAACTGACATAGCAGCCCGTCTTTTTCTCCAAGATTGAGCCTGAAAGGTATCACATGTTTGCCTATTATGTCCTGTTTTCTTGCAAACTGAACACTTCATGACTTTTTTAGGCAAATCAGCAGAATTGCTTGGGGAGCTGAAAGCTGAAAGTCTATCACCTCAGCATCTTCTAAACCAACTTCTGTAATTCCACCTGGGACTAGGAAAGCTTACAATTAATTGAGCAAAAGAATAGCAGAAATTAAATTAACTGAAGTCAGAAAAATTTAGAAAAATATAGAATTGCACAAACCATTATTTGATGAAGATAGAGTAGCAGGTTTGGGAGGTCTCTTCCACTTTCCTCATCATTGAAGGATTGATATACATCAAAAAATAACAATCATTCTGTTAGTTTCATATTAATCATTAAAAAAAAAAAATTGAGCGATCAATCTTAACTACTGGCAGTGGCAGTTGAGCCATGGTCTTCATTCGCATTACTCTCATTCATCTTACTTAGTTGTGGACAAGTCCTCTTATTATGGTCTTTCTCCTTACAAAAGCTGCATTTATTGGAGTTAGACGATGGTGGCCTACTAGAGGAAGAACTGGGGAGCTCATTCGCTGGAATGATCAGTGGGCATTTTCTGACAGTATGACCTTCTTCATGGCAGTTTGAACACTTCATTTTCACAAGTTCTCTTCTAGGCAGTTTTGTTACACCTATGGAATTGGGCCTTAGTTCATCAGGCTCTCTTCTCTGTGCTTTTTCGTGGCCTACCAGGGAGCTTTAACTTCTTTGGAGGTAGCACCGGCTCTTTTTTTGATTGGACCCAAGCATTCGGACCACTCATTGGAGCTATGGCTCGTTCGTATGCTTTCAAATAATTGTCTCTTGAGTAATACTGATGAACCATTGATTCAGGAGTTCTACCAGTCAAGAAACTACAACATATGGCATGGCAACAAGGCCAGCCAGTCAAGTCCCATCTTCAGCACGTGCACGTTTGGTTTTTGAGATCAACCACATACTTGCCGCCAAACGCATGTGTCACTTCAAACTGGTTTCTCCTTGGACCATCGTGCAATGTTTGAAGCAGCTTCTGTTTTTGCGTTCTCAAGTTTTTTTTTGAATTTTGGGAAATATCTTGTCATTCCTCTTCTTCATCCACTCTCTCTTGGTCTTAAGCCTTTCCATTAGATAAATTTTGAGTGTCCTCAAGCATTCCCAAAATTGATTTTCCCTAGCATCCAGAATGGCTGAATTAAAACTCTCGCATAAAATTGTTGAGTAGAATATCGCACTTTGGTGTGGTCCGAAAGTGGGATCTTGACCAATGATAAGGTGATGTGTTTTCAATTAGCCATTTCCATGCTTTTTCATCATATTCCTTCAAGCTCTCCATCTGACTTTTCAAACATTATCATATAGGACGACCGAGCACAAGTCCAAAATCTCTCCTTCAATGTTCGCCCGGGTGCAACTTCTTGAAGTTGTTGTGGATGTGCCTGACACAGTGTCTATGCTCAATTTCTAGAAGCACCTCATGAATTGCAGTCCCTAAACCTTGTTTATAAAAGCATTACATATTAAATTAAATATTAAATTTCAGTAAAATGAAAATTAATTAATTCAGCAAAAATTAATTTTTTGTCTATCACTAATAAGTGTCCACTTTTTTTGGACATAAATATCAAAGTCGTACTTCAAAAATTCGATGAACCACTTCCAAGACTTCTTGTTCTCAGCCTCTACCACTGCATAAGCAATGGGATACAGGTAATAATTCGGATCAATCCCAACAGCTGTCAATAGTACTCCGGGGTGTGGATCTCGTAAATGGCAGCCATCCACTGCAATGACGGGCCTACATGCAGACTTAAATCCTTTTTTTTAGTGCGCCAAAGCAGACACACAGCCTTTGGAATCTCTCTCTCCTAATGTTTTCATCTAACTCTGTCTCCATGTACACAGTAGAACCCGGATTACATTTTAGTAGCTCGTCACAGTAATCCCAAAGCCTTTTTATACTGTTCTTTATAGCTTCCATGGATTATGATCTTTGTTTCATGAATGTCTTGTAGACCTGTGCTACAGTGATGTTAACATTAAGTTCTGAATGCACCTTCTCCCTAAATTCCTCAATAGTCATTCTCTTATTCAATCTTAAAAAATCTGCATACTTTCTAGCCAGAAAACCTGAGGTAGCTCTCTTGTGGTAGAATGTCCGGCTACAAGTGTGCGCATATCCCATAGTCGTCATCACAAGAGAGCCATCATCGGCCTCAACTTTAGAGGCAAATAGCATCCATTGACAATTTTTGCCTTGCATTTAACTCTCATCTGTGTAGCATCTTGTTTTACCCATTGAATATCTTTGCCCCACTTGACTGCGTAGTTGTCCACAGCTAATTTGAACAATTGTTTATTATCAAAAACCTGTCCAACATGAAATTTAGGATCTTCCATATCAACTTCAGGTCTAAATCTCACAAGACTCGGGTTCTTAGCCTTTTTTCTTTTTTTTACTGTCTTCATTCGAGGAGGACTGGCAACTTTTCAACTCATCTGAGACAAGTGAATCAGATTCCATTCATCTGAGACAAGTGAATCAGATTCCTCATGGACTGGAATCTGATCTCCTTCATCTAAGTGCAACTCTTTAAAAGGAATTATCTTTGGCTCCATCTTTTTTTCTTCTTAGCTGCAGGCAATGACATTTCTGTTTGTTACACTCCTTGCCCTTGCTTTTTCCTCCACCATCAAGTTGTATCTTTCCAATTCGACTACCTAACTCTTGCTCAGGTGTAACAACGCAACTCTGGAATATCACATCGTCATCATCATGCCTAAAATCATAATCACTATCATGGAAGCTTTCAGCTGTGGATGAATCCGAATGGACAGCATCATCATCATCATCATCATCATTTCCTCCATGTTCAGCTAGCTCTGTTTTTTCATTTTTTGACTTTACATGCTCCATCATTTGCTCCACATGAACAGGTATTTCTTCGAAGTCAGCTAGATCAATATCATCAAAGGTTATATCCACATACAAATTATCATCTTCTAGTTGAATCTCCTCAACAGTTGCTGCACCTAAATTAGTGTTGCTATTAATATCTCTTATATGGAATTCATAGACACCATACACATCAACTTCTCCATATTTTTTACCAATGCAAGCCACGTCTATTGCATCATCCTCACTATCTATTTGCCGAAGCTTCAACACATTTTTTTCACAAGGGATTCTATACATCATCTTTGAATTCTCCGGACAGCCCACAACAGTGCAAAAGTCATGCAAAATTGACTTACTAACTCTCTCTGGAATAACTCCTTCAAATGTTTCCACGCTACCCCCTATGTATGCTTCTTGTGGATCTTTAACATACACACCACCATAATGCACTTTCAAAGTAAAATAGTCCACATCTTGACCTGCTTTTTTATTTAAAAAACAGAAATCTGGATTTATTTAGAATTTTCAGAACCTTGGCCCCAATTATGTCTCACTTTTCATCAACATGAAAGCAACGGCATAGTATAGTTTAAAGGCACAGGGACCACATCATAGTTCACAAACAAACAAATTTGCTTTAACCGAGACCAAATTTCACCACCACAGACAAAAGCATACATATTCAATTTAAAAATTACCAACATTTCAACATCGCAAATGTCAGGAAACCAAGTAAAATTTTTAAAGTACCATACCCCTGCTAAATGCTTTATCTTTTCCATGTGGAATCTATACGTACTTTAACAAAAATTTCAACATCCCCTAACCTGTTCATGCCCCACCACTTCTATACAATACTGCCAAATTAAACCCCCCTCCCTCAAGTCCTTCCATTAGCAATGCTTTTATCACCATTCCAACACACTAGTGGCAGTCAACTCAAGCCCTTCATGCATACGATTGATAAGGTTTAGGTTTGAAGTGCAGACTTACTTGATCTTGTTGATGACTCTATTTGATCGTTGCCGTCCTTGTCAGAATCACCATTGTCCATTGCCTGAGCTCGTGGCGTTCCCTGTTCGATTCTAGCCTCCATCGTCTGTTCACATCAGCCCTAGTTCTAATCCCAATTTCCCCCAATTCTGTTCTATTTTCCAAGGTTAATCGCATTGGCGGGGAATGTCTTTCGAATAATTGGCAGCAGATTAAGCAAGTGTGACAATTATACCCCCGTTGGTTCACGCGAAGTGAGTAAAATGTAGTAAAAAGTCCTACATTGGAAGTAAAAAACTAGTTCAAGGACTAAATTGGTTAAAATATTTCATTAAGGATGAAATTGGTTTAAGTGAAAATGTTTAGGGACCAAATTGGCAAAATTCCCTTATAATAGGTTGATTATTTATAACTAGAATGTACGACCATTTTTTTTCAAAATTTTGAGTGACCTAAATTTTCATGCCAAGTAAAACTTGAATCTTTGTGTTCATGTTGTTCACATGCTTTACTATCTTATGTGAGTTGAATTTGTTAATCAAAACTATTCAAAATGAAATGCAATGACCTATTCTTTAATTAAGTAGATATGAATTCTTTGAATGTGAAATTTCTATATTCTTTTAAGTGTTACGTTTGTTAATCATGGGATCTAATATTCCACTATAATTGTTCCTAGCTTGTTGTTGATTTTAATAGAGTAATTAAAATTTTATTAGTAAAGATAATGAGTTTATCCTTTTTTATTCTTTTCTTTTGTTCCTCTTCGTAGTTTTATTTTTTCCTTTTTTTTAAACTTGATTTGTAGTTTTTATTCTTTTATTTTTATGTGTTTTTTTTATTTTTGTAATTATAAATCTATTTCAATAGTATTAATATTTTTTGACCAACCATGAGTAGGTAAAGAGTTTTGGATAGGAAATTTTTCATATTTATTACTTTTATAATACAAATATAATGGAATGCAGTCTTATATTAATAATTGCCATCATAAATGAAATACAATAAATTACATACTAAAGGAAGGAGGGCATAACAGGAAGTATAAAAACTAAGACTGTGATTACACGCCAAAATAGTAAGACTCACAACACTTTTATAATTGGAAAGATAATGACAATGATATATATATATATATATATATATATATATATATATATGGTATGTACTTTGTACTTAGTGAAACTATAATCTCCTCAAACTAACAAAAAGTTAAAGAGCTTTAATGCTTTAAGCTACTCTAAATTATTTTCAGCTAGGCCGAAGGATTAATCGTTGGTTGAATTGATTAATTTTGAAGTTTGATTCTAAATTATGTTCAGCTAAGCTGAAGGAATCATTGGTTGAATTGATTAATTTTGAAATATGAAAATATGATCTAACTTAACTAATGTTGTTCTGGAATAAACATGTACTAGAAAGATTTAGTTCTTGTGTCACTCCATTCCTCAAATGAATGGTTAAGTGTAGGTGCCATACATTTATATCAAAAGATAGATATAAAACTCAAAATATATAATCACACCATATGAATAACAGTCGTATAAATAATTGTACATCGTTTTTTCCTAATTTTTTTACCTTTCTTGTTTTCTCTTAGTACTTCTTCTCAGTTCGAGGCTATACACATATATAACATAATATGGGTGCTAATAGTTAATGATGCAACTATTGTTCTCCCAATAAATTTACAACCTTTTAGTCATGAACACGTATTCATTAACAGCACAATTCTACTACAGATGAATTCTTTTAGATTTTCGCCTAACATAAGCCAAATTAGATGAGCATCCTAAAAGGAGCAAATTTGGCAATCAAAATATAGATTTCTAATTCGACTAGCTAATAAAATCCATCAAAAAGGCGAACTTAAACCGAAGTGCCTCATATGTTTTTTATTTTATCTTATATTTGTTTTTCTAAATAAATATTGATAAGCATGAGGTATGCATATAATAATTAAAGTCAATCCACATTCAAGTTTTAAATTTATAAATATCTAAATACCCCACACGCGATTTTTCGTAAGTATATAAGTCGTAAGTGAATATAGGATATTAAGCGTTGATCCCTTAAAGAAGATGAGCAACTACCGGCACTACTAAAGTTTCTCTAATATTTAAACTATCAACAATTTAAAATAAATATACTAAACTATAAATGGATAGATAAATGCAAATAAAAACTCCTTGGGTAATGGAATCTCTACGTATTCATGCTAGTGCAACTCCTTAACCAAATGAGTACCAAAATCTCAACTAATTTATGGCATAATTTTCTAATATATGTGATACCCACTTTTGCTGGTGTACCAACTATATCTAGTGTTATTTCATACCTACATTTGTGGTTATGAATTTAATTACAAATTCATTAACTTCTATGAAATTACACGAAACAAAGCCACAAAAGCCGCAAAGGTGTACCTCTACTTTGGTGAGTGTACTCCCTAGATTTAACACTTCTATAAACTAGTTCAAATTTCAATTCTCATTGCAAATCTAAAACTTTTAAATGAACATGATCAATGGCTAGTTAATCATGATTATAAGATCAAAAGTGCTAAATAACTCAATCAATATAATAGCAATCAATTAGTCAAGAAATAAACTCCAAACAATCATAGAAAATTCAACCAAATACCCAGACCATATACCTTAAAATCAACATCACAAATACAATATCCAAATCTTGCATTAATAAATTTAGAATTCAATATAAAGATAAAGATGTGGAAAGAAGAAAACCCTTGTTACTAGAGTTTCTTGACCCTCTCTTTCTTCATCCCCTTTGACCTCCTTATTGAGTCAATACAAGAATGGATAGCCACAACTTGCCTATACTACACTAACATATACTAAAACAAGAGAAATAAAGAGAGTTACATTTGTTAAGGGCTTGTGTCTTGTCTCAGAGGACAAGACACAACCCTTTGGTTTTGCTTCTTCTTTCTCCAAACTCTCTCTCTCTTCTCTCAAGCTAACTTGAATTAACTCCCCAGAAGTTAAAAGAACTATGTAGTATATATTCCTAGTCTTACATTATTGGAGTCAAAATGTCAAAGAGAGAAGCTTCTAGAACCTCCAAAAGTAGGTAAAGTTGTCCCTTTTTGTCTTATCAAAGACGGAGAAAGAAAGAAAATTCATGTAAGTTGGCAATTTGCAGCTTGCCAGGAATCTCTTGGACGAATCTCTAGAGGGATTCTTCCAGAGATTGGGCAGAGCAAGTGCGAAATGACTCACTAGCCACAAACTGTCGTTATTGGAGTCAAAATTGCCAACATTTTGGCATTATTGGAGTCAAAATGTCAAAAAGAGAAGCTTCTAAAACTTCCAAAAGTAGGTACAAGTTGTCCCTTTTTATGTTATCAAAGATGGAGAAAGAAAGAGAATTCATGCAAGTTGGCAATTTGCAGCTGTCAGAAATCTCTCGGATGAATTGCTAGAGGGATTCTTCTAGAGATTAGGCAGAGCAAGTGCGAAACGACTCATTAGCCACAAACTGCGGGCGGATTCCTCAAGGTTTCTTTCTCTCTTTTTTGTATATATATATTTTTATTTTTCTTCATTCTTCAAGCTTCCCTTGCACCACTTCTTTTAGCCAATGTTTTGACTTCTCAAGATTCCTCACCTTGTTAAATCACCATTTCGCTTTCAATTGAACTGATCATTTTACCTACAAAAATAAAGAGATTTTGCAAGTAAAATGAAAAAATCACAACAAATTCATCCTATCAACTCAATGTGCAAATTAGAGACCAAAGATGGACAACTTATACCATTTAACCTTACAAATTGACTCAAAAATGATATGAAATACATTTAAAAAGATCACAAATTAGCAGTTATCAACCCCCCCCCCACACTTGAATCATTGTTTGTTCTCAAGCAATTATCAACAACTGCACAACCAATGATCCAAGTGCCTAGCCAAATAATATACTTTTTAAAATTCAAATCCCATAAATCATTCAAATTATACTAAATACTCATAATATCTAGTAAGGAGAGACAATTATACTTGAATTTTAACCATGTTCAATTCAATCTCTCACCCTAACCTAACTCCACAAATAAGCAACTCATATAGTTAAAAGATAGTTAACACTCGCCTACCATCATATTTTCCTCACAACTTAAATTTAAAGAGGGAATTATTCACATCAATTATAACAAATATTTAAATTATGAAAATGTCTTTTGACATGAAAATGTCTTTTGACGTGAAAATTGATACTTTTAAGTGAAGACCCCCGATTACTTAACACTCACACACTCAAGTCACTCAACTACTTCTAATTCAAGTATCTTTTTTACACGGAAGTGAAACATTTTTAGATGAAAACTCCTGATTACTAAGTACAAGAATCATTGGAGTAAAAACTCTTATTTATTCTTCTTTTTTTTTGATTTTTTGAAAATATACAATCCTCTTAAAACAGAATATATAGAGTAGGAAGAGTACTATTTAATTAACTGTATCAATCACTTAATTGTAAACTTAAATAAAAGAAAGAAATCTCATTAAACATGCAAATATAAACATAATTCTCCCTACTTTACCAAATATACTTTCTAAAATGCAAAAATTCTAATCATATAATAACTAATTCCAACTTAAATGAAAAATGAATCATTCAAAAGCACATTCTAAAATCCCAAGAAATGTGGGAGTTAACTTCTTGAGAGTAAAATTTTGCTGACATTTCACAAACTTTTTAGGCCATAGTGGAATTTTGAAAAAAAATTTTGAAAAAAATTTTGACAGAGTTTCCCCTTATAATGGATGAAACTCCCTATCAACAAACACAAATTTCAAAAAATTTTCAACATGGCAGTATTTTCAAAAGAAATTCCAATATTTTCACTACAATTTTAGTCAACAATTATCATCACATAGTCACAAAAAAATTTACACTTATTCCCCTAAATCTATTCTGTGACAGCCCCACCTTCCCCTAAGGCGAACCAAAGGGTTCGGCGGACCGCCTGCCAGCTCTCGCCAGGACTCGTTCACTCACATCAAACCAAAATGAGATATAGCCTCGAGAAAAAAAAAATGAAAACAATTCCCAACTTGAAACATTTATACTTACATTCATCCAAACTCAGATGGTAATACAAATCCAAAAGAGACAAAAGTCCTCAGTTCTCCGTCCGACCCAGTCCTAACCATATCCTAGAGCGAGTACAAAAGCCCATAATGTACAAAAGGGACTAAACTATGCTATTCTAAACAGATCTCTCGCCCTTGCTTGTAACCCCTGTTAAGGAAAACAAAAGACGTGGAATGAGCTAAAAGCCCAGCGAGGTTCTATATACACAACTAAGCAAGTAAACAAGGACATTAGCATGTGATAACAAGTAATCCAGATAACAATTATGAAGTAAAAAGAGTAACACTTTCATTGAAAGGATACGGGCTCACGGAGAGCCATTCGTTCATTCATTCATTCCTCATCCTTCAAGCGTTTTAGAAAAAGTTGCATTTGTCATTGAAAACCTCTCCGTACATCTTGCCATTCATTCGTTCATTTCGTTCTTCCCCTTCTAAGCCAGGCGCACTGGCTAGTCCTTCTCAAACTTCGTGGTCATACTCGAGTAATACCAAACATTAAACATTCACCCAGGGTCACTAATCGCTCGACCGAGTCCGTTTCTGGCTCGAGTCGACCAGTAACAAAGGGCATGGGCCCAGTTCAGCCCGAAGGCTTACATTCATGCACAATTAACATTTAATCATTCAGTCATTGAAAATTTCACGTTCATTTAGGTCGAGTGCGATAAAGTACACACTCGCCTAGCAAAATTCGTTTTTGGCAAGCATTGAGAACATTTGACATTCAATCAAGGATCACAAGTAGCCACATAGTCAATGTAAATGTAACGTACGGCAATCACTTATTCAAGTAACAATCCAAAGAGTCACAATAATTCACGTAATCATGAGCAACAAATCGTATATAAAACACTCACCCTAATTTCAAGCAAAATTACGTCCAAAGTATCCCTCCGGATATCAACTTTAGTCACCAAGAAACCCTAATAACAATCATGAGAAATGTTATGGTTCAATTATCAAAATATTTAAGCAAATCAAGAAAATCTGAATAAAACTAGTACAAGGTGGAAGTATGATTTTTGGAAGTGAAAGGGTACATTTTGATCAAAGGAAATGAATAACTAAAGGTTTTCCAAATCAAACATAAAACTAAGCTCAAAGGTTTTAGAAAATTAAATCGGAAAAAATTTGAAAACAGTTGCCACGTCAGAATCCGGCCAGGAATTGGCCGGATATCCGGCCGGATAGTCCGGCCGGATTCAAGGCAGAGACCGACCTAATTTTTTTCTTCTTCCCCTGTCAATTCGGCCAACAATCCGGCCAAGAATTGGCCGGATACACGGCCGGATTATGAACAGTAAATTTTTCCCCTTTTTCGTAAAATGTGTTTTTGGCTCAAAACTAACACATCTATAACGAATTAATGTATAACAAGGGTTTTGGGAAAAATTCACATCCAAACGGATGATAAAATAACCTTATTGCACCCCCAAAATCTTACTTATAAAAGCTAGGTTTTCGTGGCTGGGAAACCCTAGGCCACTTCTTTTGTTTTGGGAGGAAATCAAACACATATTTGAAGTTCAAAACTCAACATTCGAACACCAAACATTATGGTAAAAGGGAAGTGTACAAATGCAAGTAAATTACAACTAAAATGGAACTAAAATCAACTACACAAGACAAGTTCAATACATCACCAAATCACATTTCGAATCTCATTTCATTCACTCTAATCTTCAAGAGAATAAACGGACGGCATAACCCCTTGTTTTCCTTACTTTTCCAGGCTATAACAGCCACCAAACTCACAACATTCAACCCCAATCTCATATACAAATCATAGACTATCAAAACACCCTTAATATACAACCAATTGGAAGCTTCACAACCAACCACACAAACCCTAATTTAATCATATCTCAGCACACACAACTCCGATTCAGTTGATTCCAAAGCCATAGAAAAGCTAAGATACAAGGCTACAATTCTTAAGAAGGCATCCAAAAGCTAATTCATTAATCTTCCCAGCCAAATGAGCCAATTACAGAGGCTGAAAATCATTTCCGGACAGAAACAGGGGAGCAGCGGGTAAAATAGTCATTTCACAGGCTACCATGCTCCGATTGAGCTGAAATTTTACAGGCATAATCTACACTCAATTTATCTCCAACTTTCATGTTTTGAGCTAAGTCCAATTCGGCCTCCATCATGACCGAATAACACTGGGCAGAACAGGCAAAAAATTCACCAAAAACTGAAAATCAACACATCCCTACTCTTAGCTAAGAAATGATGCACAAAACCACCCAAGTAACAACCACAAGCCATTAATTTCCATCTACTAGAAAGCAAATAAGGATGTTTCTTAGCAAATTACCTCAAGACCTCAAAGGAAATGGTAGCTTAGTCCTTGTTCCTCCAATCAACTCCACCAAAGCCCTTAATCCACCTTAGCTAGCACTTGTATGGAGGGGGTTTCAAATTTGGTTGGTTAAATCTCAAGTTTTGAGCAAGGATTGAAGCTAGAAATTTGGAGAGCTCTCTCTTGTTTTTCTTTGTCATGAAGTTCGGCCAAGAGCAAAGAAAAATGGGAGGAAAATTGGTCAAAGTTGGTTTTAGGAAGATCAAAGAAAGTTAAGGCAAGTCTAAGGCCAATCGGATTGCCGACACATGGCCTCTTGAAGTTTCTAAGCTTATCTCCTCACCTCCAATGATTCATTTATCTAGCTAACCCTCTAATTATCTCCTAGCACCTTGTAATATAATGTCACTTAATATTCGTCACCTAATCGGCAAAAATTATAAACGCACTAGCGGGCCCCACATCGAACGCATGCACTTCAAGTTACGTACACTAACTTATGCTAGGAAAATGAATTAGAAAATTGTATTTACTTGTAAATGTATAAAACATTTAATATTTTCAAGGATAGTAATAAAATGTGGGCACAGAAATAAAATAATACTTAGAAAATGTGAAAATTTTCGGGTTCTCACACTCTCTCCCCCTTAAGAAATTTCGTCCTCGAAATTTTACCTTCTGTTTCCTCATGGAATCCTGGAGCTTGTTGCGGTTCTATGGCATATACCTGAGCTGGTGTTTTTGTTCGTTCCCTCGTTCGTTAGTCGGCTTCGGTTTGGCTTCACTTACTTGTTGATACTAGCCCCTCGTGGCTGCTTCTTTGGACAATTACTCAGCTGATGCTCACCACTCCCACAGATCAAACATTTTCGTCCTTTCCTCCAGCAGTCATGCTCAGTGTGGTTTGCCTTTCCCACAATAGCCACAAGCCAAGCGAGGGTTTACTGTTTGGCTTTCTCGAGAAGTCTTCTCAGGCCCTATTTGACTTCCTTTTGTAGACCCCTCATATAGTGCTCCATATGTCCAGGGGTGGATGAGGGAAACGGTTCACTTTTGGCACTTTGGAGGGCGTTGTCTTTTCCCCAGATTCTTCAGGCATGCTACTAGGTGCGCCCCTTTCCGCACTTGAAAAGCTTTTACTTGTGCTTTTGCATCCTCGATTCTTTGTGCTTTCTCAAGAGCTTCTGTAAAGGTGTTAACTTGAACAGCCGCTAAAGCTTCTTGAATTTCCAAATTCAAGCCTTGGATGAACCGCCTTATCCGTCTTCGCTCAGTAACCACTAATTCAGAGGCGAACTTGGATAGTTTAGTGAATTTCGTCTCATATTCGGCCACACTCAGGGTTCCTTGACGCAATCCAATAAATTCGTCCTCCCTCCTTTCTTGGACCAGGGGTGGGAGGTACTTCTCGTAAAATTCTCGTGTAAAGTTCACCCATGTCCATGCAGTTTGTTCTCTCTCCCATTTAGCCCTAATAACATTCCACCATGCTCGGGCCGGTCCTTCGAATTGAAATACTGCAAAGTTCACTTGTCTTTGCTCCGTGTAGTTTAGGGCTGCAAAGATGTTAATCATCACCTCTAACCATTGTTCAGCTATATCTGGATCAGATCCTCCAAGGAATTTAGGAGGATTAAACTTTTGAAATCTTTCTAAAGCCCTATCTTCTCCTATCTCTCTTATTTCGGGGTTCTGGGGTTGATTCACTGGCAATTGGCCCTGTTGATCTACCAATCGCGCTAGAATTTTGGTCATTTGTTGTATTGCCGTCGCCACTTGATCTCCGGCCCCAACCCTCGGTCCACTATCTTGCTCAGTTACTGTTTCCCTTTCTTTTCTTGGTTCTGGGGCTTGCCTAGCCCCACGGCCACGACTAATTCCTCGTCCACGACTTACTCCACGTCCTCGACCACGTCTCCCTTCCATGTCCTTTTCTCTCTTTTCTTTCTCTCTTTTTTTTTTTTTTTCCAAAATTTGATTTAGTATGCAAACAAAGTAAATGAACTACAATGGCACAATATAACACACCAAATACGCAAGGAAACAGATCAAGTTGGGCAAAATCAAATATAGCAAGTACTATACACATACTTATTGAAAAGCTTTAAGCCAAATAGATACAGTAGCAACCAAATGCGTACAGTAGCAAATCACGACGTGCCATACCACACTCGGCTAAACACTTCCCCATCCGATCTCTCACTTCCTTACTATCCGAACTATACATCCGTTAACACTTTACACTTACTTTCACCAAACATTAGCCCAATCCTACTTCCCACAAAAGATTTCAAATCCTTAGCACTACCCGCGTACTCGGTACAAGAATCCGAGATAATTCACCACTCGAGCTGGCCAGTCCCAAGTGTAAATTATCTACAATCGAGATTCCTACCGACGTACATTTCTATTGTCCTCAAGTACCCTAAAAAGGATGTACACTTATAACAGGCACGATTCATAACTTACGCTCAGAAGAGCACTTAGTCCTTCACACTTATTCACGGAATCAGGACCATACACCACTTGGCCCAAGCTCACTCCGCGCAGAGACCACGCGAAGCTGCTCTGATACCACCTGTGACAGCCCCCCTTCCCCTAAGGCGAACTAAAGGGTTCGGCGGACCGCCTGCCCAGCTCTCGCCAGGACTCGTTCACTCACATCAAAGAAAGTAAATAAAGCCTCGAGAATAAGCGGAAACGAAACCCAGACTTGAAACATATACTTACATTTATCCAAACTCAACCAAATATACAGTCCCAAATGTATACATAAGCTTTAAATTCTTAGTACATTCCAACCCTAATCAAGCACTAGAACGAGATCAAAAGCCAAAACAAAACAAAAGGCTAAACTATACTATACAGGTCTCTCGCCCTTGCTCGCAACCCCTGTTAAGGAAAACAAAAGACGTGGAATGAGCTAAAAGCCCAGCGAGGTTCTATATACTCAACTAAGCAATTAAACAAGGACATTAGCATGTAACAACAAGTAATCCAAATAACATTTACGATATAAAGCAAGAATAACACATTCATTAAAAGGATACGGAGTCATTCGTTCGTTCATTCATCGACCATCCATTCCTTCAATCATTTAGAAAAATTTCATTTGTCATTGAAAATCCCTCCGTCATTCTTGCCATTCATTCGTTCATTTCGTTCTTCCCCTTCTGGCCAGCGCACTGGCCAGTCCTTCCCAACTTCATGGTCATACTCGAGTATACCAAACATTCATTCACCCAGGGTCACTAATCGCCCGACCGAGTCCGCTTCTGGCTCGAGTCGACCAATAACCAAGGGCAAGGGCCCAGTTCAGCCCGAAGGCTTACATTCATGCACAAGTAACATTCAATCATTCAATCATTGAAAATTTCACGTTCATTTAGGTCGAGTGCGATAAAGTACACACTCGCCTAGAAAAGTCGTTTTGAGTATTCATTGAAACATTTAAGAGTTCAAATAACTATAACAAGCCACGTAGTCAATGGAAATATAGCGTACCTCAATCACATAACAAGGCAACAATCCAAATAGTCACAACAATTCACATAATCATTAAAAACAAATCGTATATAGAACACTCACCTAATTAAGCAAAATTACGTCCAAAGTATCCCCGGATCTCAACCCTAGTCTCCAAGAAACCCTAAGAGTAATCAAGAGAATACATTATGGTTCTATCATCAAAATATGTGGGTGAGTCAAAGAAATCCGAATAAAACTAATACAAAGTAAAAGTATGATTTTAGAAGTGGAAAGAGTACATTTTGATCAAAGGAAATGAGTAACTAAAGGTTTTCCAAACCAAACATGAAAACTAAGCTCAAAAGGTTTTAGAAAATTAAATCGGAAAAATTTGGAAACAGTTGCCACTTCAGAATATGGCCAGAACTTGGTCGGATACCCGGCCGGATTATGAACAGTAAATTTTTCCCCTTTTTCGTAAAATGTGTTTTTGGCTCAAAACTAACACATCTATAACGAATTAATGTATAACAAGGGTTTTGGGAAAAATTCACATCCAAACGGATGATAAAATACCTTATTGCACCCCAAAATCTTACTTATAAAAGCTAGGTTTTCGTGGCTGGGAAACCCTAGGCCACTTCTTTTGTTTTGGGAGGAAATCAAACACATATTTGAAGTTCAAAACTCAACATTCGAAACCAAACATTATGGTAAAAGGGAAGTGTACAAATGCAAGTAAATTACAACTAAAATGGAACTAAAATCAACTACACAAGACAAGTTCAATACATCACCAAATCACATTTCGAATCTCATTTCATTCACTCTAATCTTCAAGAGAATAAACGGACGGCATAACCCCTTGTTTTCCTTACTTTTCCAGGCTATAACAAGCCACCAAACTCACAACATTCAACCCCAATCTCATATACAAATCATAGACTATCAAAACACCCTTAATATACAACCAATTGGAAGCTTCACAACCAACCACACAAACCCTAATTTAATCATATCTCAGCACACACAACTCCGATTCAGTTGATTCCAAAGCCATAGAAAAGCTAAGATACAAGGCTACAATTCTTAAGAAGGCATCAAAAGCTAATTCATTAATCTTCCCAGCCAAATGAGCCAATTACAGAGGCTGAAAATCATTTCCGGACAGAAACAGGGGAGCAGGGGTAAAATAGTCATTTCACAGGCTACCATGCTCCGATTGAGCTGAAATTTTACAGGCATAATCTACACTCAATTATCTCCAACTTTCATGTTTTGAGCTAAGTCCAATTCGGCCTCCATCATGACCGAATAACACTGGGCAGAACAGGCAAAAAAATTCACCAAAAACTGAAAATCAACACATCCCTACTCTTAGCTAAGAAATGATGCACAAAACCACCCAAGTAACAACCACAAGCCATTAATTTCCATCTACTAGAAGCAAATAAGGATGTTCTTAGCAAATTACCTCAAGACCTCAAAGGAAATGGTAGCTTAGTCCTTGTTCCTCCAAATCAACTCCACCAAAGCCCTTAATCCACCTTAGCTAGCACTTGTATGGAGGGGTTTCAAATTTGGTTGGTTAAATCTCAAGTTTTGAGCAAGGATTGAAGCTAGAAATTTGGAGAGCTCTCTCTTGTTTTTCTTGTCATGAAGTTCGGCCAAGAGCAAAGAAAAATGGGAGGAAAATTGGTCAAAGTTGGTTTTAGGAAGATCAAAGAAAGTTAGGCAAGTCTAGGCCAATCGGATTGCGACACATGGCCTCTTGAAGTTTCTAAGCTTATCTCCTCACCTCCAATGATTCATTTATCTAGCTAACCTCTAATTATCTCCTAGCACCTTGTAATATAATGTCACTTAATATTTCGTCACCTAATCGGCAAAATTATAACGCACTAGCGGGCCCCACATCGAACGCATGCACTTCAAGTTACGTACACTAACTTATGCTAGGAAAATGAATTGGAAAATTGTATTTACTTGTAAAATGTATAAAACATTTAATATTTTCAAGGATAGTAATAAAATGTGGGCACAGAAATAAAATAATACTTAGAAAATGTGAAAATTTTCGGGTTCTCACACAATTTGCTTTGAATCCTCCATTCCAAATCTTTTGAGTAGCTCCTTGGTGTATTTAGTTTGATTGATGAACATACCTTCTCGAGTTTGAACCACTTGGAGCCCAAGGAAGAAATTCAATTCTCCCATCATACTCATCTCAAACTCTTTTTGCATAATAGTGGAAAAATCCTTACACAAACACTCATTAGTAGCACCAAAAATAATATCATCAATATATATTTGTACAATAGGAGATCATTGAACTTTATTTAGTAAAAAGAGTGGTATCCATACATCTCTTTTAAATCCATTCTCAACCAAAAAACCACTTAAACGTTCATACCACGCTTGTGGAACTTGTTTCAATCCATACAAAACTTTTGAAAGTTTAAATATGATTTGGAAATGTCTCATTTTCAAAACCGGGAGGTTGGTCAACATAAACCTTTTGATCAATAAAATCGTTTAAGAAAGTACTTTTAATATCCATTTGAAATAATTTAAAATCCTTGAAACATGCAAAAGCCAAGAACATTCTAATTTATTCTAGCCTAGTTACGGGAGCAAATGTTTCATCAAAATCTATTCTTTCTTCTTGAGCATACCCCTTAACTACAAGTCTAGCCTTATTTCTCACAATTTCACCTTTGTCATTCATTTTATTTCTAAAACCTATTTTGTGCCAATAATAGAATGATTTTGAGGCCTTTCAACTAGTGTCCAAACTTATTCCTCTCAAATTGATTTAGTTCCTCTTCCATGACTAAAATTCAGTTTTCATCTTTCAAGGCATCAACAACGCTTTTAGGTTCAAAATGTGAGACTAAGGCAAAATTATCCATCAATTGCTCAGCGGAGGAACGAATTCTAACCTTTTCGGATGATCACCAATGATAAGCTCCTTCGATGGTTTTGAACAAACTTCCAAACTCTTGGAAGATCCTTAAGTGTACAACATCCTTGTCATTTTCTTCCAATGCTTGATTCTCTTGAGAATCATCTTTCTTCGAATAATCTTCTAGTGGAGCATTGTCTTGATTATGAATTGTGAGTTTCTTAAGTCCTTCTTGAACACCTACATCATCATCCTCACAACAACTCTTGGAAATATCATCATTATTCATCAAATGTGACATGTATGGCTTCTTCTATAACAAGAGTTCTTCTATTATAGATTAAAATGTCTTTTTTTTCACAATATTCAAGAAAATGCCTTCATCGGTTTCTTATCAAATTTTTCAAGATATTCCTTCATATTTAAAATAAAACACTTGCAACCAAAAATTTTGAAATATCCAACAATTGACTTTTTATCAAAAATCAACTCATAAGAGGTTTTGTTCAAAATTGGTTTCAAGAGAACTCTATTCATTACATAACAAGCCGTATTTACGGTTTCGACCAAAAATATTTGGCAAATTGCATTCACTTAACATGGTTCTTGTGGCTTCTTGAGAGTTCTATTTTTCTTTCAATAACACCATTTTGTTGTGGAGTTCTTGCAATAGAAAATTCATGAGTAATTCCATTATGATCACAAATTTTGAAAATCACAAAATTTAAATTCCGAGCCATTGTCGCTTCTAATTTTAATAATTTTCAACCCAATCGATTTTGAACTTTTGCAAATAGGGAAACAAAACTTTTGAAAGCATCATCTTTGTGGGTAAGAAACATCACTCAAGTGTATTTAGAATAATCATCAACAATAACAAAGCAATATCTTTTATCACCTAAGTTAGCAATTTGTGTAGAAAAACAAATCAAGATGTAAAAGTTACAAAGGTTTTGAAGTAGAAATACATTTCTTGGGTTTGAAAGAAACTTTAACTTGTTTTCCAAATTGACAAGCATCACAAATCTTGTCCTTTTCAAACTTAATTTTTAGGCAATCCTCTAACAAGTTCCTTTTTGAAAATTTCTTTTAACAAATCTATGTTGAAATGGCAAATCCTTCTATGCCACAATCAAGGGTCTTCATTTGAAATTTAAGACATTTAAAACTAGAGGAATCAACATTTTCAAGAATAACTACATAAATGTCATTTATTTTTTTCTTTGAAGATAATATTAAACTTTGAGTCAAGAACAAGACATTCATGCTTTTTGAATAACACAAACAGATTTCTATCACACAATTGACTAACACTTAGCAAGTTATAACTCAAATTATCAATAAGAGAACATTGTGAACAAAAGTTTGACCATTCTTACCAACATCTCCTACTCCAATTGTTTTGGCTTTGTTGTCATCTCCAAATGTCATTTTTCCACTTGATTTCGGTTTGAACTTGATGAATTGTGATGGATCACGGTCATGTGCCTTGAGCATCCATTATCTATGAACCATTTTGATTCCTTAATGATATTCACCAAGTTCACCTACACAAAAGTTCACAAGATAACATATGGTACCCTTTACTTTTTGGGTCCATGAGAGTTAGTATTATGTCTAACTATCCACATGCATTTCATGCCATTTTTTATATTTTTCCTTACATAGCAATTACTCTTCATGTGACCTATTTGACAACAAAAATTGCACATAGTCAAAGAGTTATTTGTATGGACAGGTTTAACAAACCTTACATGTCTTCTTTTATAAATGGTAAACTCATTTGAACTAAAATTTAACTTCTTCTCATAATGCCACGATAAGGTTTTGGTTCATTTTTTTAAAACAGTTTTGTTTCTTGTGTTGGAGCAACTCATTAAGATTATCCATTCTTCTTTTCAAATCCCTTGTTCCTTTTTGAGCATCTCACACAACTTTGTTTTTCTATCAAGCTCAACATGTAAATCAGTCTCAACCTTTTCAAGTTGTCATTTTCATCTTTCAGATTCTTGTTTTGTCGAAAAAGGTTTGCATTGTCTTGAATAAGAAAATTGATCTTTTGTTTTAATTTCTTGTTTCTAGCACAGGATTCTTTCAAACTATCATGCAGTCTCTCAATGAAGGAATTAACATCATCATCAGATTCATCATCACTATTAAGTTGAGAGTTGCAAGTAATTACCTCATCATCACCAATGGCCATGAAAGCCATTTGAGCAGATTCTTCTTTCTCTTCAACGTCACCATCTGAGTTGCAATCATTCCAAGTGATTTGAAAGTTGTTGAATTTTGATTTTCGTTCAGCCTTTCCATCTTTCTTTTTCTTCATTGGACTCACTCATGTAGTGTCCAAGTTGGCCGCACTCAAAGCACTTGTCAGCTTGCTTTTTATTAACTTCTTACTTTCCTTTGTTTCTTGCATAGTTGAACTGATTTGCAAATATATTGCTAGGTCCTCCTTTTCTGAATCTCCTTTTGTTGAGAATTCTCTTGAAACTCCTTGTGATGAGAGCAAGATCATTGTCGCGACTTCCGCATCTTCTCCATCCAAGGAAGCCGAGTCATCTTCATCTTGTGATGCTTTTAGAGCAATGCTCCTTCTCACTTTTGCATCCTCTTCCTCTTGTACCTTAGTGTTAAGTTTCAGCTCATAAGAGGTTGAGAATTAATAAGAGATTCAATGGCATAGAGTTCAAGTCTTTAGTCCTCTTCAATGGCAGTCACCTTACTCTCCCAATCCTTGGACAAGGCATTCAAGATTTTTCTGTTTTTCTCTCCTAAGGAATATTCCTTTTCTAGCACTTCTAAATCCTTAATGAGATCATTGAATCTACAATACATTTTGTCAATATTTTCATGAGATTCCATCTTGAATGATTCATATTTGTGACTAAGATAGATTTCTTTTTTTCTTACATTCTCACTCCCTTCATGGATTTCTCTCAGTTTGTCCCAAATCTCTCTAGCAGACCTATAGCTTTTGACCCTAATGGATTCATTTGAATCTAAAGCACTATACAACATATTCATAGCCTTGGCATTCAAAGTAAGGTGGGTTCTATTTTCACCAGTCAATTCATTTCTGATTTTTTGGTCTTGGTCTATGTGTAACTTCGTCTATAATATGGCATCAAATGGACCTTCATTAACAATACACCACAGTTCAATATCAATAGATTGCAAGAAAATAATTATTCTTTCCTTCCAACTCACATAATTGAATCCATTAAACATTGGGGTCTAGTGACAGATTGTCCTTCAAAAAACATGGCATTGTTGGTTGTCATTTTACTCCAAACCCATTTGAGCTTAATCTCTAGGAGACCAAACTCTGATACCAATTGTAAGAAGGGGGTGAATTAGGTTAATTAAAAACTAATCAGGTTATGAGACACTTTTTGGCTCAATATGAAATTTACCCTCTTTTCTAGATGACCACTCAATGAAACAATTAATAAGAAAGCAAGATTGCTTGTGAGTAGAAGAGATGAGCAATTTATGTTTGCAAGATAGTAAGTATGTGACAGCCCCACCTCCCCCTAAAGCGAACCAGAGGGTTCGACGGACCGCCTGCCCAACTCTCGTCAGGACTACGGAGTCAAAACATCGTAAACCCTACGTAACATGCGATAAAACCCAAAGAAACCAACAATCGGAGATTACTAAGCCGAAAACAGGATTACTAAATCATACAGTGAAATGGAACATCAACTACATGCTTCAACGAAAATGAAACTAAAACAAAAAAAACGAAACGAAACGCGGCCACGTCACAATCCGGCCAGGATTGCCGCCGGATCAAGGCAGTGAGCACCCTAATTTTTCTAAAATCCCCTGTAATCCGGCCAAGAAATGGCCGGATATAGAGACAACGGTTTTCCAATTTCTCCAAGGTAGATTCTAACCCAAGTTCATCCGTCAAAGAAAGTTCAAAAGATCCCTACTTAAGCAATCGTTCAAGAATTATATCTAGTTCCTTACAAATGCAAAGTCAAAGTCAAAGTCAGTCCCATAGGTATCAACTAGTATCGTTGTTGAAGAAACTGACCTTTACTCTTCAAATCAATCTCGCACAATTCTCTTCTCTTCTCGCCAACCCAATATAAAAACCCCAAACATCAAATCTTACTATCCATCAGGAACATAGATGCTTAATATTGCACTTAAACTTCACAATATCCCACAATCTGGCATCCTAAATTTTAAACCTAGGATACACTACAGAAATCCGAAACCTAAACTCTAATACCACCTGTGATGACCCCACCTCCTCCTAAGGCGAACCAAATGGGTTTGGCGGACCGTCTGCCCAACTCTCGTCGGATCTCACTCACGTATCACTTCACGAGCAAGTAAAGATAGGCCAATCAAACTTAACATATATACAATCATTAACACAGATATACAATCCTCAAGATTAAGTACAAAAGTTCAGGATCCAACCAACTACTAATACTATCACTATTACACAACAAAAGTTCTAGTCAAAAGTTTAGTTTTCCTCTAATCACTCGTCCTTGCTCTCAAACTCTGTAAGAAAACAAATGTAATGGAATAGAGGGATGAGCTAAAGCTCAGTGAGATTCCCATACACATAATCAAGCAATTGAAACAAGGACATTAGTCATTTAATAACAATCAATCGAGAAAACATTCACAATATAAAAGCAATAAGAACACATTCCTTAAAAGGATACTGCTCACGTGGAGCCATTCATTCATTCATTCGCCAACCATTTTCCTTATCCCTCCAATATTAGAAAATATTTTGTAAGTGAAAACTCCTTCAGTGTTCTTGACATTCATTCATTGATTTCATTTCCCGCCACTAGCCAATTCACTAGCCAGTTCTCTACCAACTTTCGTGGTCATACTCGAGTATACCAAACATTGTCCTAGGGTCATCAGTCGCCGACCGAATCCATTTCTGGTTCGAGTCAGACTGGCAACGAAGGGCAAGGGTCCAGTTCAGCCAAAAGGCTTACATCCATGCACAAGTAGCATTCAATCATTGAAAATTCACTTTTGCTTGGGTCGAGTGTGATAAAGTACACACCCGCCCATCGAAAATCCATTTAACAATCATTACAAAGTATTTAACACTCAAACGAATATTCAAAACGAGTACACAGTCATTTAATACACAAACATGCAAGAAACACTCACCCTAAACAAGTCACGTTTTATCAAAATTCAGTTCAGGGTCGGCACCTTGGCCACTCTCGAAATCTGCAGTCAAATATTGTCCACAAAGAGCCAATCATACATGAGTGCAAGCTGCATAACTTATATTTCTATATCAAAGAAAAAAGGCATGAAAAGTATAGTAAGTCATATAGGCAAGGTGCACGCATAGTTTGTAAAAGAAAATGATAAAAAACGGTTAACTCAAAGCCAATATGTGCAACTAAAAACCACGTTTTGAATACTTGTTTAGAATGTTAGAAATTAGGTTTAGAACACTTGAAAGTACATGTTAAGTCGGACCAAGGAAATGGAAAACAAAAGAAAGGCAACGAGAAACAATGAAGATGACAGTTTTTGCCATCCTTTGGTGTTTTTGATCACAACTGAAGGCTACACTTATCGGATTGAGGCAAAGTTTATGGTGTTTTGAAACTAAGACATAGACCTACATTTCCTATGAAGACATTGACACCCAGTTCTTACATTTTTAGGGTAAAATATGGAACGGTCAGAAACACATGAAAAACAGGTCAGGAAAATTAAAGTTTTTGCACAGTCAGGAGTGCTCTGGTCAAATCATAAGCTAAAATGATCCAATTGATCTAAAATTTGTTGGTAGAAATTTAACTAAAATCCCTACAACTTTCATGTTTTGTCCAAAAGTTGATTCAGTCGATAAGTCAGTCAAATTCGAGTCTCAAGTTGCTATTCATCCAGTAAAAGATAGAATAGGTATGCAATTTCAGTCAACTTTGAAAAATCACATATATTCATGGGAATTGAGAAAAAGGTTGCAATTTTCATTGTTGATAGTACTCTGATTCTAGTTTCAAACACAACAAACGGAACTAAATTCTGACTTTTCTACAACAAGATATAGAAGATTTCCTAAGGCTGCCCAAGGTTTCCTACGGACAAATTTTCAGTGGCACCTCCTTTGTATTTACTACTTTTCCAAGCCAATTCAAGGCTTCATTCTTATCACAAAACAGCCTCAACTCAAGCATATACATACCAAGCCAATAACTTACTAAATCAAGCATATAACCATCACCTACTCAAGTTAGAAAATGAAACCCTAAACTGAAATTTATGCACCCTAGTTGGAAATTTCTTAGACAAAGTAAACTAGCACATAAACACTAGATATTTCACATGTCAAAACTAGTAAATCATGGCCAACCTTAAGCTTCATATATGAGCAGAAAAATTCACCAATAAAACTGAAAATCTATATATCACCACCTCTAATCATGAAATTTCTCACAAAACTACACATTTAGCAACCTTAAACCACTAATATGCAATTATTAGAAGCAAAGAGGAATTTCTTGGCAAGTTACCTTAGAACCACAAGAAAGATGGTAACTTAGGACTTTTCCCTCCAAAATCACTCCACCAACACGTCTACCCTTCCATAGTTAGCACTTTGTATGGAGTAATTTGCAAATTTAATGGTTGGAACTCAAGATTGTAGCAAGAAATTGCAAGACAAGATGAAGTTTCTGTGACAGCCCCACCTTCCCCTAAGGCGAACCAAAGGTTTAGCGGACCGCTTGCCTAACTCTCGTCAGGACTACGGAGACGAATCTCACAAACCCTATATTACGCGCGATAGAACTCTAAGAAAACGAACAATTGAAGACTACTAAGCCGATCACACACAAACTAAAACAATCCGAATGATAATACAACGATTAAATGTATCGACAACCACGATAACGAAAACAAAAACGAAACTGAAATGAACCGTGACTTGCCACGTCACAATCCGGCCGGAAGTTGGCCGGATTCGAGGCAGTGGCTAAACCAAATTTTTTCAACTTCCCCTGCAAATCCGGCCAGATATCCGGCCAAGAACTGGCCGGATACTCGGCCGGATTCCGGTGAACAGTTCCCGCCAAAATTTTTTTTTCCCGATCA